>SKCR01043064.1:0-41893 GCA_019454045.1 Zanthoxylum bungeanum
ACTATTGCAATTAAGATGACATGAAAGTTAAGCATTAGAGATATTATCATGGGCGACAATGTGATTGGGACATGAATCTCAGGATTGTCCTGGGATCCGAGAAGTTGCTCTACACTATAGAGAGACCTATTGGGCCTAAGCCTAGATCTGATCAGATAGTTGAGCTAGAGCTTTGGAAGACTCATAGCGATGACAACTTCACTACTCAATCTATAATGCTTGCTGCTATGACTCAACAATTCCGTCGTCAAAACAAGGGATTGGATCCCTATCAGATGATGGCAAAGTTGCATGATCTTCATCGATCTAATATTAGATCGCAATGATATGAGTTACAGAAGAAGCTCTTTCGTGCTCACATGTCAGATGGTACATCTGTTGAGCACCATGTGTCACAGATGATTGCTGACATTGAGCAGCTGGGACATATGGGCATTGTCTTCGAGGCTGAGACTTCAATAAATTTGATCTTACACTCTCTCCCGACACTTGGAGTGGGTTCATCTTGAACTACAATATGATGAACCAAGACCAAACTTTTGGAGAGTTGATGTCCACACTACGTGAAGCAGAAAAAGAGCTCCTAAAGGGTAAGAAGCGTGAGGCGCACTTCACTTCAACATCTCAGACTCCGAGGGCTTGGCCTAAGGCAACTGAAGGTGTAAAGAAGAAGAAGAAGAAAGGCAAGGCCAAATCGTCAAAACCTTCTGGGAAGGGTAAGGAAAAATCCCAAGATGTATGTCTGCAGTGCGGGAAGCAGGGTCACTGGAAGCGTGACTGCCGCGAGTACAAGGCACACATGAAGGAAATCAAAGCGTGCAAGACACCGACTTCAGGTATGTTTGTTATAGAAATAAACATGTCTACTACTAGTTTTAAAAATTGGATTTTTGATTCTGGTTGTGGTACTCATATATGTACTGATGTGCAAGATCTGTAAATTAGTAGGAGACTGGCCTCAGGAGAGATTGACCTCCACGTTGGAAATGGGACATGAGTCACCGTTTTGGCCGTTGGCACTTTTGTTTTGGAACTTCCCTCGGGGCATGTACTTAAACTTACAGACTGTTATTATATACCAAGTTTGACTATGAATATTATTTCTGTATCTATGTTAGCCCAATGTGGGTATACTTTTGTATTTAGAAACATTGGGTGTTTTATCTATAAAAATGATATGTAGATTTGCACTGCTGATGTAAATAATGGTCTTTATATTTTGAATATAAATCAATCTCAAACATATAATGTAACAAACAAAAGACATAAAGTAAGTAACAAAGATGAAACTTATATGTGGCATTGTCGTCTGAGACACATTAACAAGACTCGCATATCCACACTTTCGAAGAGTGGGTACTTGGATGGATTTGATCAAAATTCATATGACGTCTGCGAATCTTGTCTATTAGGCAAAATGCCTAAATCACCTTTTAGCGGTAAAGCTACACGTGCCACCGAACTTTTAGCCCTCGTTCATAGTGACGTATGTGGGCCCATGTCTAGCCAGGCTAGAGGTGGATATGAATACTTCGTAACTTTTACGGATGATGCATCGCGTTATGGTTATGTGTATCTTATGAGACACTAGTCGGAAACCTTTGAGAAATTCAAAGAGTTTCGACACGAAGTATAAAAATAGACCGGCAAAAGTATTAAGACATTAAGGTCGGACCGTGGTGGCGAATACTTAAGCAATGAGTTTCTTGATTACTTGAAAGAATATGGTATTCTTTCACAGTGGACTCCTCCCTAATCACCACAATTAAACGGTGTGTCCGAATGGAGAAACCGTACTTTGTTAGACATGGTAAGGTCTATGATGAGTCGCACAGAGCTACCTATTTCCTTTGGGGATATGCATTGAACATTGCAATACTTATTTTGAATAAGGTTCCGTCAAAATCTGTTCAACAAACTCCGTATGAAATATGGACAGGAAAGAAACCGGGTTTCTCATTCCTGAAGATTTGGGGTTGCTGGGCATAGGTCAAACGTTTGGAAGGTACCAAACTAGAACCCAAATCAGAGAAATGCCTATTTATAGGATATCCTAGGGAAAGCAAAGGATATTACTTCTATCACCCACAAGAGAACAAAATGTTTGTTGCTCTACATGCGGTTTTCCTTGAGAAGGAATTCCTAAATGCAGTGGTAAGTGGGAGGAAAGTAGAACTCGATGAAAATCGGAGTAATACTGTTCCTGGCACAGAATCCTTAACGAAACATTATCAGTTCATCAGGGATGAAACTGTACCACAATCTTCGAATACACAAGAACCGCGTAGGTCGGAGAGAGTCAGAAAACAACCTGAGAGGTATGGGTTTCTGATCTCACCTCATGTGGATATTAATCTTATTGAGGAAAACGAGCCGACTACGTATGAGGAAGTGATACAAGGTATCGACTCCTGTTTATGGCAAGATGCCATGAATTTCGAAATGGATTCCATCTACACCAACCAAGTTTGGACACTGGTTGATGCACTAGAAGGCGTAAAGCCTATTGGTTGCAAATGGGTCTTCAAGAAGAAGACCAACATGGATGGCAACATACAAACGTACAAAGCTAGGCTTGTAGGAAAAGGGTATCGTCAACGACATGGTGTCGATTACGACGAAAATTTTTCACCCGTTGCCATGATTAAATCCATTCGGATTATGCTTGCTATTGCTGCATATTTCGATTACGAGATATGGCAGATGGACGTCAAAACCGCTTTCCTTAACGGAAACCTTTTGGAGGATGTTTATATGCGACAGTCTGATGGTTTTGTCGTACCAAGGCTTGCAAACAAGGTTTTTAAGTTAAATCGATCCATTTATGGATTGAAGCAAGCATCGCGTTCTTGGAACCAACATTTTGATGAGATCATAAAAGAATATGATTTCGTTCAAAACGAGGATGATCCTTGTGTATATAAGAAGGTTAGTGGGAGCGCACTGAAATTCATTGTCCTTTACGTTGATGATGTATTGCTTATTGGCAATGACATTCCCATGTTAACATCGGTGAAAGCTTGGCTTTCATTAAAATTCTCCATTAGGATCTGAGAGAAGCAGCCTTTATTCTAGGAATAAAGATATACCGGGATAGATCTAGAAAGCTGCTTGGACTCTCCCAGAGCACGTACATTGAAAAGGTGTTGAAGAGATTCAACATGGATCAGTCCAAGAGGGGACTGTTGCCAGTGTCACATGACGTCACTCTATCTAAGGACATATGTCATAAAACTCAAGATTAGAGATACAACATGAGTCGGATCTCGTTCGCCTCAGCAATCGGATCGATCATGTATGCCATGATATGTACGCGACCTGATGTCTCCTATGCTTTGAGCATGTGTAGTCGCTATCAGGCCGATCCAGGTGATGGTCACTGGATGGTAGTTAAGAATATCCTTAAGTATCTTAGACGAACTAAGGATGCTTTCTTAATCTATGGTGATGGAGAACTTGAGGTAACTGGGTATACCGATGCAATTTTCCAAACTGATAAAGATGACTGTAAGTCGCAATCCGAGTACATATTTTGTTTGAACAACAGAGCAGTAAGCTGGAAATCTTCCAAGCAAGAGACTGTTGCCGATTCAACAACAGAAGCAGAATACCTTGCTGCAGCTGAAGCAGCAAAAGAGGCAGTTTGGATTTCTTCAATTCATAATTGGATTAGGAGTATTTCCGTTAGCAGCGAGCCCGTTCCATTGTATTATGACAATAACGGGGCTATAGCGCAGACTAAGGAACCAAGGTCTCATCAACGATCCAAGCATGTTCTTCGACGTTTCCATCTGATTCATGAGATCATACATCGTGGCGATGTGAAGATCGAGAAGGTCGCATCAGAGGACAACATTGTAGATCCACTGACGAAAGCTATTCCTCAGCAAAAGTTTGAGCGACATGTACATAATTCAGGTGTTAGATGCTTGAGTGACTGGCTATAGGCCAAGTGGGAGATTGTTGGACAATTATGACCAATAGCGTCACTATTTGTAAAAGACATTGTGGTTTTTGTACAATTAACTATGTGACAATGGAAATTGCATTTGATCATTTTGTAATTTGATTACTTAAATATATAAATGATAAAAGTCCTTATGATTAGTTTCAGATTATTAGATATGAGAAAATATCAATCCATAAAGGTTTAATCATTAAATATCCATAGTCATAGTATTATCGAGACTGGACATCGATAGTGCGAAATAGACTAGTATTGTACTTGTGCGTGTTATGGAAGCGTAACAACATAGTTCTCATATATTTAAGTATTGGATACTTATGTAAGTGTGATAAGAGGCTGGGTTTACCGATGGTACAGAAATAGCTTCGCTTCGGATAGACCCCACAAAATCCCATTGGTAGTATGATTATGTGTCTATGGGAATCCGCATTAGGGTAGGTGTATTTGGTCTTAACCTGAGACTTGCATCGCTAGTACTTGCGACAATCAATACGCTTTGGTTTTGGTCGTCCATGACTTTAACAGGTTCTGTGTATGCCTCCTCTGAGTTTATTGAGAATCGTAGTGTATTGGGTGTGATGTCAAGACGGAAGTATCACTTCAATCATATGGAGATGATGATCACACAGGGATACAGAACTGGTAATCTAATGTGTTGCAACTATCGGGATAATATGACAAGGTCATGATTATCCGATTAAAGAGACTAGTTGCTTGTGATCTGATAAATGCTTCGTACGGGGCATACATTATTCCAGCCCCAGGCCTTGCATGTGACATCCGATACTGGATCGCAATACGCAATACTACGTATACTACGCCTGACATAGATTATATATTCCTTTAAGAATATTTCTGGAGAACTGGGTAGGCACAATGCTTTGCTAGAAGCCAACCATGTCTCGTAAATCGATAAAAACATGGTACGAGGTACGCACGTGTTCGGATAGTCCAACGACCGAATTTACTGCCAACATATCCAGGGATCTCATGGGTTGCTTCCCGAAGATTCACCGATGACGTATGATTCGAACATAATTAATCTAGGATTAATTGCGGAGAGATTTTATCTGGGATAAAATACTATTTGAAGAGAGAGAACGATTAATTTGGAATTAATCGATAAAATAATATATTCGATATATTAAATAAAATTAGATTTCATAATGGAATTAAAATTAGATTTTAATTCGGGCAAACGAATTAATTTAAAATTAATTTACGAGCGACGTGAATAGTAATTTTTCTAGGCATAATTATTTAATTAAATTTGATTTAATTACGTCGCAACGGAAAAATCGTTAATTCGAAATTAACGAACCCGAGCTCGGGAGTGTTTACGGGCCCACTCAGATTTTGAATTAAGTGGGGCCCACATGTCACTTCACTTGTCATTCACTTCACTTTTTGGTGATGGAAGTTAGTGAAGATTTTGGTGGTGACTTCTACTACACTCAAGCTTGATTTGGTGTTGAGATTTACCAAACATTTGGTATATCAAATATAGATTTTTTTTTGAAAAAAAAATATAACACAACAAATCATCTTTCACTTTCTCTCTCTAAAAAATGCCTCTCTCGCTCTCTCTTATGCTCCCATTGCCGAGAGCTACAAGGAGGTATTAGGGTATTTTTGTTGCAATTTTCTCCATTGCTAGCACATCAAAGAATCATATAAGGTGATAGGGAAACCATTCCCAAGAGCTTGGAATCTCAAATCTCAAAGCTTGGAGCTTGGATTCATCTATCAAAGATGAGCTTGGAGGATCTACTCAAAGCAAATTTTTGTTTACAACGCATCCTACAACCGTTCTTTGTAAGTATGGTTCCGCCATTCTTACTTCTTGTATTCACATGTTTTATGCTTGGATTGATCTTGGGAATGCCTTAGAAACCCAACAACCCTACCAAAGTTATGTTCTCCTATGATGCAAGGAATGGTGAAACTGCCAGGATCTTTCAACTTTGTGGGAAGCTTCCTCTGAATGATGGCGCTGCATTTTTATGTCAATGCTACTGTCTCGTAATCTCCCAATCTCCATTTTCGTTAAAGAATGTCTTTCATGAATTTTACATAGCTGGCCATTTGTTCCAAGGCTTCTGCAAATGGAATGTTGATGTGCAGCTTTTTGAACACCTCCAGGAAACGAGCAAACTGCTTGTCCAGTTTGTTTTTCTGAAGTCACTGTGGAAAAGGTAGAGGTGGAGTGATCTGATCTTTTCCCTTTGCTTCTTTTTCTTCCATTTGTTGCTTTGTTTCTTATGGAACTTCCTCAGCAGTTGTTTTGGCTCCAACATCTTTGTTGATTTCATTACCACTTTTTAACATGATGGCATGACACTGCTCCTTCCCTATGTTCCTTGGATTTGGTTCTGTGTTGCTGGGAACATTCCCTGGCGGTTTGTAACTTTGAGCATTGGCCGGTTGTCCAATTTGATTCTCCAATGCTTTGATGGAAGCAGATTGGCTTTGAAACATAGCATCATATGCTGCTTGTTACTTTTTGAACATCTCTGCAATCCATTCTTTCATTTATGGTTTTTTTTCAAACTCAGGGCTTTGCTGTTGGAATCCTGGTGGTGGATAGTTCTTTTGCCCTGAATTGTTGCTCCATGAAAAGTTAGGATGATTCCTCCACCATGGGTTGTAGGTGTTGGAATATGGATTGTTCCCCTGTTTGTTGAAATTATTGACATAATTCACCGTTTCTTCAAGTTGGTTTGGCTCTGGTGCTCTTCCAAAAGGTGAACTTGTGGCTCCAATGTTGCTTTGAGTACTGAGAGTCTCCATGAATTTGCATATCTGATCCAGCTTGGTGTTGACTGCTGTATTGGCTCCAACTTCATAAATTTCTGTAATTATTTGGATCATGCTCCTTTCTGTTGGCCACAAGGAATTGTTGTTGGCCATTTCTTCGATTAGGTCCCAATTTTGATCTTCTCATTTTGCCATTAAAGCTCCTCCGGCAGCATCATCGATTATGGTTCTCATCAGTCCAGAAAGTCCATTATAGAAAGTTTGGAATTGAAGCCATTTTGGAATCTCATGGTGAGGACATTTCCGGTGCAAATCTTTATACCTTTCCTAAGCTTCGTAGAGAGTTTCTGAGTCTTGTTGTACTAAGGATGTGATGTCATTCCTCAGCTTTCCAGTTCTGGCTGGTGGAAAGTACTTTACAAGAAATTTGGTGGGTAAAGTGTTCCAAGTTGTGATGGAACCTGCTGGTAGTGAATGTAGCCAAGCTTTAGCTCTGTCATTCAAGGAGTATGGAAAAACCCGCAGTCTAATTGCTTCTTCAGCTTCTCGGTTGTAATTGAAAGTGCCACAAACTTCCAGAAAGTTGTTTTCCCCCGAAACTGCACTGACTATTGAATCATCTGAATGCATGTTTTGATGTCACACGCATTTGCTGGTAAAAGAGGAAGTACAATACAGGAAATAAAGCCGTCGAGCACCGGAATGGTTCTGTCTCGAATGGGTATTGGTGGTGCAACCTCCAAAGGTTCAGGTTCCATGTTGACTAAAGCTTCTTGGCCTTCTCGCCTTTCCCTTCTCAACTGTCTGATGGTTCTTTCAATTTCAGGGTCAAACGATCGGAGTTCAAAGCTTATGGTTCGTCTCATATAGTTTCTGAGAACCTGAAACACAAGAAAACAAAAACAATAAGTAAAAAGAAAATAGATACAAGTAAATGTATCTAACCTCAAAACTAATAGTGAAAGATAAATAAGTCCCCGGCAACGGCGCCAAAACATGGCCGGTGCGTAATCACACGCGTATAATGCAAGCTCACGTATCGTTCAAGTAGTATAAAAAGTATCGACCCCACGAGGACTTAATACCTAATCTATTAATTTTATGAGGTCAAATGATTACTAGTATCTAACAGGTTGATTGATTGATTTGAAATGGTGATGATTTTAAATTTAAAAACAAGTAAATAAAATTGCACGAAAATGGGTTTAAGAAAATTCAATATTAGGAAACTATCTAGGGTTGTGAATCTTTCTAATATCTTTTAAAAGATAAAGTGGTTATTTCATGTTTGTGTAATAAATCGGTTTACTAACCTGGAACACGAAATTATGCGAAAGCCTCTATCGATGGTCAGACGCAAATACCCAGTATTACCCAATTGAACCATATGTCTATGTCAACCAAATTACCTGGATCCATGAAGATTTAGTTCCTATAAAGGTTACCCCCGCCAGACAGGTATATGTCTATCCTGTAAGGAAATCTATTAAAGGGTTATCTATCCTCAAGGAAGATCGTGAGCTATTAAGTCTAAGGCTGAAACCTAAAATTCATTTGTCAAGTTTATTTTAGATTTACCAGATCAATCTTATTAATGGCCAGTTGACAAGACGCATTAAGCTTAAGACTTAATAAGTAAACCTTTAAATTACCCAAACTATAAAATAACCCCTTATAAACCGGTGATAATAGAATTCATCACAACCCTAGATAACTGACTTAGTTATGACACATAACTAGGGCGAGTAAAAACTTAAAAATAAAAGACATAAATTACAATGCTGAAAAGTAAATGCGGTAAAATAAATACTGAAAAGTAAAATTACAATAAAATAAAATGCTAAGGTAAAAGGATATACTTTTACTACTACTAATTTAGATATCTCTCTTAATACAATATATTAACTTGTGATGATATTACCAACCAGCCATATAGGCGGTAACTTGATTAAGTCAAATTAAGTCTGACCAGCCATATAGGCTGTATCAAAATTTGTCCATAAACCTGCCATATAGGCGGTAAGAAAGTTTAATTACCAACCGACCAATCTTGCGGCATCATTGCTTAGTCAGGTTTAAACCAGTCTAAAATGAATTACCAACCGACCAATATAGCGGTATCCTTATTAAATCAAGTTTTAAATAATGAATATATTATAATTAAGGGAGATTAAACAAATAGCTATAGTAAAAGAATTACATTTCACCATAGCAGGGGGAAGTTACCTCCTCATGGTTGAATAGTTAAAAACTGTAAAAGTAAAGAAAGTAAATTACTATTACTATTACTATTACAGAACGTAATTAAAATTAATTACAAAACTGAAATTAAAATAAACTAGATAGAAAACTCCATATTTACATAAGAGAATTCAGAGAGGAAGGTACATCTGAAACTGAAATCTCGAGCTCAATTTATAGACCCTGGTAAGCCTCGCGCGTCGTGACGCGCGACGTGTCAGCTTCCTGTTCGTCGGCTTCAGATTCTTATCTGCCACATGGCATTATGGATAAGGTGATAAGGTGACACATGGCAAGGCGGCTGGCAACTCAATGATTATACTGACGTGGCGATGACATGGCGACACATGGCGATAGTGATTGTCGACACCATAGGATTACGACACGTGGCACGCTGTGATTGGCTGATAATGATGTGGCGGTGATGTGGCACGTTGACTCGGTCAACTGGTGATGTGGACGATGACATGGCTGACACGTGGAGTGACACGTGGCGACACGTGGTGATGGCGATTTTCGGCACCATATGATGATGACACGTGGCACAACACACGTTAGCAGATCGTTTGTGATGGTGACACGTGGCACGGCGCATGTTAGCAAAGTTAAACTTCTCAGATTATGACATGTGGACCCACGTACACGTTAGCATGGGCGGCACATGTTAGGCGTCGCGACGCACTAATTTATAATTTTGCCCTTTTATGTCATTTTTCATTGTTTTGGTCCCAAATCACCTCCAGAGAGTCCTGAAACTTTATTTATCTATAAAATAACACAAAACACATCAAAATATTCACAAAACTCAAGAAACTATACAAAATATTAGGTCAAATGAGTGGGAAATAGTGATACATTTACCACTCATCAGTAAGTATTAGCGATGCAAGTCTCAGGTTAAGACCAAATACACCTACCCTGATTCGGATTCCCATAGACACATAGTCATACTACCAATGGGATTCTGATGGGTCTATCCAGAGTGAAGCTGTTTCCGTACCATCGGTAAACAGAACCTCCTATTACACTTGCATGAGTATCCAATACCCAAATATATGAGAATTATGTCGTTACGCTTCCATAACAGGCACAAGTGTAATACTAGCCTATTCCGCATTATCGATGTCCAGTCTCAATAATACTATGACTATGGATATTTAATGATTAAACCTTACGTGGATTAATACTGTCTCATATCTTATTGATCCGGTACTAATCATATGGACTTTTATCATTTATATATCCCGGTAATCCAATTACAAATGATAAAAGAGCAATTTCCTTTGTCACATAGTTAATTTGTACAAAAACACCATGTTCTACACAAATAGTGATGCTATGGGTCATAATTGTCCAACAATCTCCCACTTGGCCTATAGCCAATCACTCAAGTGTCCTACACCTGAACTATGTACGGGTCGCTCAAATTGCTTCTGAGAAACAACTTTCGTCAGTGGATTTGCAATGTCATCATCTGATGCATTTTATTCGATCATCATATCGCCACGATGTATGATCTGATGAATCATATGAAATAGTCGAAGTATATACTTGGATCGTTGATGAGACCGCGGTTCCTTAGCCTGTGCTATAGCCCAGCTCAGCTGCTAACAGAACTACACTTAATCCAATTAGGATTATATAGATCCAAAATGCTTCTTTTGTTGCCTCAGCTGCAGCAATTTTCCACTTTTGTTATTTATTCTTCAACAATATCTTGCTTGGAAGATTTTCAGCTCACTGTTCCGTTATTCAAACTAAATATGTACCCTTATTGCGACTTAAAGTTGTCTTTGTCGGTTTAGAAACTTGCAGCGGTGAACCTAGTCACCTAAAGTTCTCCTTTCCCCATATTCCCAGAAAGCATCCTTAGTTCGTCCAAGATACTCAAGGATGTTCTTTACATCAATCCAGTGACCATCACTAGGATTGGCCTTATAGTGTCTACATATTCTCAAAACATATGAGACATCAGGTCACATACATTTCAAAAATATACGAGCTTTAGGAGGGTTGTCAGCAACTTTCTAGATCTATCCCAGTAGATCTTTATTCCTAAAATAAAGCCTGCTTCTCCTATGTATTTCAGGGAGAATTTTAATGAAAGCCGAGCTTTCATCGATTATATTATGGGAATGTTATTGCTAAGAAGCATTACATCATCAACTTATAGGACATTCATTGTCAGTGCGCTCCTACTAACATTCTTATATACACAAGAATTATATTCGTTTTGAATGAAATCATATACCATTATGATCTCATCAAAATATTGGTTTCAAGAACGCAATGCTTGCTTCAATCCATAAATGGATCGATTTAACTTGCAAACTTTGTTTGCATGTTTCGACATGATAAAACCGCCAGGATGTTGTAAACATCCTCCAAAAGGTTTCCGTTAAGGAAAGCAGTTTTGATGTTCAGCTGCCATATTTCATAAATGAAATATGCAGCACTTGCAAGCATTATCCGAATGGATTTAATCATGGCAACGGGTAAAAGGTGTCATCGTAATCGACATCATGTTGATGACGATACCATTTCACTACAAGCCTATCTTTGTACATTTGTATGTTTCCATCCACGTTTGTCTTTACCATGAAGACCCATATGTTACCAATAGGCACAATGCCCTCTGGTATATCAACCAGTATCCAAACATGGTTGGTATACATGGAATCTATTTCGGACTTCATGGCACTTTGCCATATAGTGAAGTCGATACCTCGTATCAATTCCTTATACGTAGTCGGTTCAAATCCTCAATAAGACTAATGTCTACAAGAGGTGAGATCAAAAACCCATACCTCTTAGGTTGTTTTCTGACTCTCTCCGACCTACGCGATTCTTGTGTATTCTATGATTATTGGTACAGTTTCATGTCTGATGAACTGTTGGTGCTCCGTGAGGACTCGGTGACTGGAACAGTATTACTATGATTTTCATCGAGTTTTACTTTCCTCCCACTTACCACTGCATTTAGGTATTCTTCTTAGGAAAACCGCATGGAGAGTAACAATTACATTGTTCTCTTGTGAGTTGTATAAGTACTATACTTTGGTTTCCCAAGGACAACCTAAAAATGGGCACTTATCCGATTTGGGTTCTAGTTTGGTATCATCCAAACGTTTAGAGTATGCCCAGCATTCCCAAATCTTCAGGAATGAGAAACCCAGTTTTTTTCCTATTCATATCTAATATGAAGTCTGTCTAACATATTTTCATGGAACCTTATTCTAAATAAGTATTGCACTGTTTAATGCGTATCCTCAGAAGGAAATTGGTAGCTCAGAGCGACTCATCATTAACCTTACCATGTCCAACAAAGTTCGGTTTCTCTGTTTGGACACACCGTCAAATTGAGGTATCCCGGGAGGAGTCCACTGTGAAAGAATTCCATACTCTTTCAAGTAATCTTGAAACTCATATGTTTAAGTATTTTAAACTATGGTCTGACCGTAATGTTTTTAATACTTTTACCGGTCTGTTTTCTTACTTCGTGTCGAAACTCTTTGAATTACTCAAAAGTTCCTGACTTTTGTTTCGTAAGATACACATAACCGTAACACGATGCCACATCCGTAAAGGTTACGAAGTATTTATATCCACCTTTAGCCTAGCTAGACATGGGCCCACTTACGTCACTATGAACGAGGGCTAACAGATCGGTGGCACTTGCACTTTTACCAAGTAAAAGGTGTTTTAGGCACTTTACCTAATATACTAGATTCGTAGACATCATTCGAATTAGAATCAAATCCGTCCTAGTATCCACTCTTCGAAAGTGTGGATATACGAGTCTTATTAATGTGTCCCATACAACAATGCCACTTTTAAGTCTCAACAGATTTATTCAGTTTGAGCCTTTTGTTTGTCATGTTATATGTTTGAGATTCATTTATATTCGAAATATAAATACTGTTATTCACATCTAATGTGTATATCTCAATATCATCCTTATAAACAAAACACCTAGTGTTCTGGAACATAAAGGTATACCCGTAACGGGTTAAACTAGATATAGAGTTAATATTTCTAGTCAAACTAGGTACATAATAACAGTTTCCTAATTTAAGTACATGCCCAAAAGGCACAGCCAAAACAGCGACTATCATCCCATTTCTGACTTGCAAGTCAATCTCATCTGAAGCCAGTCTCCTACTAATCAACAGATCCCCCACATCAGTACATATGTATGTACCACACCCAGTATCAAAATCCAATTTTAAAACTAGCAGTGGATATGTTTATAACAAACATACCTGAAGTCGGAGCCTTGCCCGTCTTCACACCCTTCATGTCTGCCTTGTCCATACGGAAATCACGCTTCTAGTGACCCCGTTTGCCACAGTTTAGGCAGATGTGTTGGGATATGTCTTCTGCCTTCCCAGAAGACTGTGATGATTTTGCCTTTGCCCTTTTTTCACACCCTAGAAGCCTTCTGGGATGTTGAAGTAAGATGCACCTTGCGCTTCTTGCCCTTTTGGAAGCTCTGGCTCTACTTCTTTGAGCATAGCCATTAACTCTCCAAGAGTTTTCACTTGGTTCAAGATGAACCCGCCCCAGCATTCGGGCAGAGACTATAAGATCAAATATATGGAAGTCTCGACCTCGTAGGTAATGCCCAGCTAACCTAGCTGTTCGATGTCAGCAATCATCTGTGACACCTAATACTCGATAGATGTACCCTCTGACATACGCGAGCGAAAGAGCTTCTTTTGCAATTCATACTTCTGAGATCTAAGATTAGATCTGTGAAGATTCTTAAATTTCAACATCATACTATAAGGATCCAATCCTTTGTTCTGACGACGAAATTAAGGTGTATTTACGGCATGCATAACAGATTGAGCACTAAAGTTATCATCACGATGAGTCTTCCAAAGCTCATGCTCTACTATTTGCTCAACTCCGAGCTTAGGCCCGAGAGGTCGCTTCTATCAAATAGAGTAACTTCTTAACTCCCAGGACTATTCTGAGATTCATTTCCCAATATGAAAATTAAAGCCGTAAAAGTCATTTTTTCACTTAGGATTATGTCTTTTGATGCTAATCTTTCAAGTCATCTTGATTGCTATAGTCCAACTATCCAATCAACGATTTCGGGTACAATATAATGTAATGATTACTATAGTCTAACTATATAATTAACTACAATTGATCGGTTACATTCAAATGTATTGATTACTATAATCCAATTATATAACCAACTACAAATGAAGTAGTTTGAATACAGTCCAACTGTTAAATTAAAACAACAATTGAATATTAGTCCAACTAATATAATTATAAATAATTAATGACGAAATAGAAATGAGCACGTATTGGCAAGTATCTAAACGAAATTACAAATTTAATACTTGCCTCCCACTATTTTTCGGTGAGCCTTTAACCCTCTGTGGAGTACTCGGGAAACATAGTTTCCTGGTGGGCTAGTATCCCGTTAAATAACACACAACATTGACTTTAGCCAATAAGTTGTATGTGTTGGACAATTATGACCCATAGCATCACTATTTGTACAGAACATGGTGTTGTTGTACAAATTAACTGTGTGACAAAGGAAATTTCTCTTTTATCATTTGTAATTGGATTACCGAGATATATAAATGATAGAAGTCCATATGATTAGTACCAGATTAATAAGATATGAGACAATATTAATCCACTGAGGTACATTATTATTTTATTCGTGCCTTATTATGCTTTTAGAATGCATGCTTAAGGGTGTATGATGAGACCTAATCAAAGATAATAAATTGGTTGCCAATTTACGCGAAAACCCTCAATAAATATTAAGCGCTTTCCTTCCATTGAGAGATTCATTCTCAAGATCCAAGATTGGCACTGGTTTGTTGGCCAAAGTCAAGACCTTTGTCTATCGCGGATGTGTTTGAATCATGAAGGCTTTGTTCCATATCGCATGTCTTGTCCAAGTTGTGATTTTTTGGCCAAAGTCAAGATCACTTCTTGTCCATCGACATAGATTACGAAGCTTTCCAAAGTCAATGGGTCCCGCTTAACTGAAATCATTAAGCTTGTTGTGCCAAAGCCAAGACTTAATTGATTCAGAGGAAAAAAGGTTAGGCAATATATTGGATATATTGGCAACTATCGGATATATGTTTCAGACTTGGATGTCCACCTACTGGATCTAGGAATTGGATGGGATCCAATTGATCTTAGAGATCTACCTAGTTAAGTTTCATACAATTTGTTGGCCAAAGTCAAGATTGTGTGTTATTTAACGAGATCCTAGCCCACTAGGAACTAGGTTTCCCGAGTACTCCACAGAGGTTTAGAGGCTCGCCGAAAAATAGTGGGAGGCAAGTATTAAATTTGCAATTTCGTTTAGATATTTGTCAATACGCGCTCATTTTTATTTTTCGTCATTAATTATATATATATTAGTTGGACTACTATTTAATTGTTGTTTTAATTAAATAGTTGGACTGTATTCAAACTACTTCATTTGTGGTTGGTTATATAATTGGATTATAGTAATCAATATATTTGAATGTACCCAATCAATTGTAGTTGATTATGTAGTTAGACTATAGTAATCATTATATTTAATTGTATCTGAAATCGTTGATTGGATAGTTGGACTATAGTAATCAAGATGACTGAAAGATTAGCGTCAAATGACATAATCCTGGGGAAAATGTCTTTAACAGCTTTAATTTTCAGATTGGGAGTAGAGCCTCTCGAGCATGAGCCCAGAGTTGAGCGAATAGTAGAGCATGAGCTTAGGAAGACTCATTGTGATGATAACCTTAGTGCTCAATTCGTTATGCATAGCTAGAGCTTCTTAAAAGGACATATCCCAAGTTGTCTGCCTAAACTGTGGCAAATGGGGTCACTAGAAGTGTGACTGGCGTATGGACAAGACAGACATGAAGGAAGTGAAGGCGGGACAAGGTTCCGGCTTCAAGAATATTTGTTATAAACGTGTTCACTACTGGTTTTAAAATTGGATTTTTGATACTAGAAATGGTACATGAATATATGTACTGATGTGCGGAATCTGCTGATTAGCAGGAGACTGACTTCAGATGAGATCGACATACAAGTCAGAAACAGGACGAGAGTCGCTGTTTTGGCCGTAGAAACCTAAGTGTTGGAACTGCCATTTCGGCATATACTTAAACTAGGAGACTGTTATAATGTACTTAGTTTGACTAGGAACATTATCACTGTATTTAGTTTAACCCGTTACGGGTATACCTTTATATTCCGAAACCTAAGTGTTCGGTGTGATGTCAAGACGGAAGTATCACTCCAGTCATAGTGGAGATGATGGTCACGTAGGATACGGTACTGGTTCTCTTATGTACTGCAGTCATCGGGATAAAATGACAAGGTCATGTTTATCTGATATAGAGACTAGTTACCAGAGATCCAACATGTGCTTCATACAGGGCAGACACAATTCCAGCCCTAGGCCTAGCATGTGACATCCGATACTGGATCGAGATACGCAATACTACGTATACTACACCTGATATAGATCGCTTATTCCTGTAAGGATATTTCTGGAGAATTGGGTAGGCATGTCGCTTTGCTAGAAGCCAACCTTGTCTTGTAAATCGGTAAAAATGTAGTACTAGGTACTTACGTGTTCGGATAGTTCGACGACCAGATTTACTGCCAACATATCCGGGGATCTCATGGGTCGCTTCCCGAAGATTCACCGATGACGTATGACTCGCACTTTAATTAATATGGGATTAATTAGATGAGAGAGAAAATTAATCTGGGATTATTTACGGAGAAATTTTATCTAGGATAAAATATTAATATAAGAGAGTTAATGATTAATTTGGAATTAATCGATAAAATAATATATTCGATATATTATACGAAATTGGATTTCGACGCGAAATTGAAATTAGATTTTAATTCGGGCGAACGAGTTAATTTAGAATTAATTCGTTAGCGACGTGAATAGTGATTTCGCTAGGCATAATCATTTAATTACGTCGCAACGGAAAATTTGTTAATTTGGAATTAGCGAACCCGAGCCCGGGATTGTTTGCGAGCGCATTCGCATTTCAAATTCGAGTGCGGCACACAAGTCACATCAAGCATCAAATCGCAAGTCACATCAAGCGCCAAATCACATGTCACATCAATCGTCAAATCACATGTCACTTTGAGTAATGTGACAATTGATTGATTGAGTGATGTGACTTGATAGAAGTTGTTGTAAAAGCTTTTTGAAAGCTTGAAAGACATATATCATTATTTTAATGGTATTTGACTTTTAATTTTTTGGTATTTGATATACAAAACACACAACACTTTTAATAAATCTCTCTCTCTCCTTGGTTCACGGTTTGGAGCCAAAATTGCTCCTTCTTCTCTCTCTCTCGGCCAACAGGCCATTTTTTCTTCTATTTTCTTTTCTAGTTGGACCGAAAATGAAGAGGAAGAAAAGAGTGAAATTTATGGCAAATTTCTTGAGTGCTAGCACACAATAGGAGACATACAAATGTGATAGGGAAACCCACTCATGAGCATGGGATTTCTTCACAAAGCTTGGAGCTTCAAGGATCATCCATGGCCGAAATTTTGGGACATCAGCTCACTGCCGTGACTTGGAGGAGGCAGAAAATGAATTTTTGTTGTCCACCGCATCGCTCAACCGCTCGATGTAAGTATTCTGCAACTTCCTCGATTGTATTCGCATGTGTTTTTATGCTTGTTATTCGATCCTTGAGACCGTAGAACTCCAACATATGCCACATGGCATTCTTCCTTAACCACATGTGCAAGGTTCAATGTTGTTAGATAAAACAACATTTTCTGTTGCCATCGTTCGAAGTCCAATCCTTTGAACTTATCTGGTTTCTCAACATGAGGCTTCACAACATTCACATATTGTTCCATAATTTCTGCTATAGATTATTAAAGAAACAATCAACGAATGCAATAAGTTTTATTGAATATACTTTAAATGGTATCAACAACACAAATAAACCAGAAATACAAAGCAAAACAGAAACTTATAATCAAAACAGAAACTTGCAATACAAGTAAACAAAATTAATAACAAAATATTGACTTGTATAGATTGAGGCTAGCACACAAGATATGTCATATAGCAGAAATTTGCCCATACTCTTGTGCTTGTAGTTCGTTGGACGTCTACCACCAAGATTCAACAATCTGCAAGTCAAAATTCTGCGCTGAATAATTCGACCCCTAGCGAATTTACTTGATGTTTTTTTTTATTTTCCAGGATCATATGGATATCAAAATTGTATATGGAAAATTCTATATCTCTTCTACTTATTCTGTCTTTTTATTCCATATCTAATTAATGAAAAAAATTGTGGTTTTCATCCAAACATTTTCCAATTTTCAGTTAAAATATAAATGGGTGTGTTGATCAGACACATGTTGGTTTCTATTAAGGTCCCAAGATCAATAATAAGCATGAATCAAGTGCGAATAAAAATCGAAGAAGTTGCGGAATACTCACATCGATCGGTTGAGCGACGCGAGACAAACAAAATGAAATTCTGCTCTCTTCACTGCATTCGGCAGTGAGCAGTTTCTGCTCACTGGTTTAGCCTCCATTTGGTCCTTCGTCAAGCTCCAAGCTTCGTCGAATGGTTCCCGGCTCATGGGTAGACTTCCCTATCACCTTCGCATGTCTCGTAAGTGTGCTAGCACTTGTGATTTTGCCACAAAATCACACTCTAGTGCTTCCCACTGCTCACGTTTTTATCAAAACCAGTGAGCTATTTGGAGCCCCTTGGGCATGAGATGAGAGAGATGAGAGGAAGAGAGAATTGTGTTAGATTAGGTTGAAAAGTGTATCTAATACACATATATTTTTCCAAAAGTAATTAAATGAATTACCACTTTTTGGCTTCCAAAGTCAAATGGTAAATGCTCAACAACCATTCCAACAACTACCATCAATCAATCACATCAATCAATCAAGTGTCACATCACTCAAAGTGACATGATTTGACGCTTGATGTGACGCTTGATGTGACGCTAGATGCGACTAACGATTTGACGCTTGATTTGACTTGCGTGTCGCACTCGAATTCGAAATGCGAATGCGCTCGTAAATAACCCGGGCTCGGGTTCGCTAATTCCAAATTAACAATTTTACCGTTGCGTCGTAATTAAATGATTACGCCTAGCGAAATTACTATTCACATCGCTAACGAATTAATTCTAATTTAATTCATTCGCCCGAATTAAAATCTAATTTTAATTCCGCGTCGAAATCCAATTTCGTTTAATATATCAATATATTAATTAATCGATTAATTCTAAATTAACCGTCATCTCTCTTTAATGATTTTTTAACCGAGATAAAATATCTCCGCAATTAATCCCATATTAACTTTCTCTCTCTTCTAATTAATCCCAGATTAATTTATAGTGCTAGTTATACGTCATCGGTGAATCTTTGGGAAGCTACCCATGAGATCCTCGGATATATTGGCAGTAAATTCGGTCGTCGGACTATCCGAACACGTAAGTACCTCGTACTACGTTTATACCGATTTACAAGACAATGTTGGCCTCTAGCAAAGCGCCATGCCTTCCGAATTCTCCGGAATATCCTTACAGGAATAAAGGATCTATATCAGGCGTAGTATACGTAGTATTGCGTATTTCTGACCACTATCGGATGATCACGTGCTAGACCTAGGGCTGGAATTGTGTATGCCCCGTACGAAGAACATGTCGAATGTCTGGTGACTAGTCTATATAATCGGATAAACCTGACCTTGTCATTTTATCCCGATAGCTGCATCATTTAGAGAACCAGTCCCGTATCCTACGTGACCATCATCTCCATATGACTGGAGTGACACTTTCATCTTGACATCACACCCAACACACTACGATTCTCAATATACCCAGTATTGGTGTACACAAAACCTATTAAAGTCCTGGACGACCTCAACCAAAGTATATTGATTGTCGCAAGTATTAGCGGTACAAGTCTCAAGTTAAGACCAAATACACATACCCTGATTTCGGACTTCCATAGACACATAGTCATACTACCAATGGAATTCTGAGGGGGTCTATCCATAGCGAAGCTGTTTCCCGTACCATCGGTAAAACACAACCTCATATTACATTTACATGAGTATCATATACCCAAATATATGAGAACTATGCCGTTGTGCCCTCAGAAACGTGCACAAGTGTAATACTAGTCTTTTACGTATTTATCGATGTCCAATCTCGATAATACTCTGACTAGGGATATTTAATGATTTATCCTTCGTGGACGGATACTGTCTCATATCATTCTCCGTCCAGGAACAAATCATAGGGATCTCCTATCATTTATATATCTAGGTGATCTAATCACAAATGATAAGAGTGCAATCTCCTATGTCACATATAGAGGTGTGCATTAATCGGTTTTAACCAATTAACCGAACCGTTTCGACCCATTTTTTATTACGGTTCGGTTAATTTGGTTAAATCGGTTATTGCGGTTAAATTTTTAATTTTTTCGGTTATTCGGTTCGGTTACGGTTATGAGATTCGTTTAAACGAACCAACCGATTAACCGAAATTAAACTATATATATATATATATTCAAAACCCTAAACTAAAAATAATACTTAAAAACCCTAGGTTCTCTCATCTCTGTACCAACTCTAGCCGCCAGTCATAAAATTGCAAATTCTCAAAATCCACTTACAGCTTCAAGCCTTCAATTGCAGTCTTCATCTTCTCACCTTGTTCATCTGTAAGTTTCAGCGTTCTTTATACAGAAGTTTCCGCAGGGAACATTACATTATCATATCTTGTACAGATGCACTTATTTGGGCCAATTGAATGTATGTGTGCATGCTTGCTTTTCTTTGGTTCCTTTATTTCATTAATTAAAATGCAGCATATTTGAAAATTAAGCATCAATATTTTTTGTTGATCTTGATAAATGTTAAAATAAATCTCCATATTCTTAGAAGTCTATAAATTGAAAGTCTATGTATTTTAAAGATTCCACGAAAATGTCAAGCTAATGCAACTGGTAGAGAATATGTGAGTTTCTTTTTTGGGAATTTAATAATTAATATCAGATGCTAAACTAACTAATAAGTTTCAACTAGCAATTATGATCACATCTTCCAATTCCCCCAGTTACGTTTCCACAGAATCAGATGCAATTTCTCAGCCACTGGGACACCAGCAATTTCAAGGTAGGCAGCTGGCATCTGGACAGATGAAGATGAAGAAAGCGACCTAACAATAAAAACTATTTTTGAACAAAACCCAGTTGGGTTTTCGAGTTAATGAGAACTGTTTTTGTCCATTTACTTCAGCTTCTATTGATCTATTCTCTAATCTTGAATCCAGTGATATGAAACCAAAACAATTTGTTTGTCTTTGTTTAATTACTTACTGCTATAGCTGGTATTGAAGTAGCTTTGTTTAATTAGTTCTCGTTTTGGTTGATTGTAATTGTTGGAGAAATTTGGACCATTTTAAGGCTTTGTTGACTTTGCCTTTGACCAAGTCTATTTTTGAGAAATTTGGACTCACTACCTTGACACTAAAAGTTTGTGTTTAAGTAGCCGAGTCTTTACAACTTCTGTTACAAATGCTAACTACTCCAACAAACTTTTGTTATCCAATGACTAATATTAACTACTTTAACTCACTAGTTAAAAGATTGATAACAGCCATAGTTTCTGAATTCTGAATTTTTTCTATTGTGTAAAATATATGTTTCTGAATTCTGATATTTTCTTTTCTGTTTTAGATTGGAGGATCACTAGTGAAAATGAACCAATGTGAAGCAAATGAAATTGGACAACCTGCAGATGAAACTTCTCATCCAAACACTAGTCAAAATCCAATTACGCAAGAGTCTTCATCTATTCCAGATATTTTGACTTCAAGGCCCCCAAAGATGAGGAAGAAAAGCAAGAAACGATCTGTAGTTTGGGATCACTTCACAAAGCCTGAAAGTGGTGATGAAAATCCTATAAGTAAGTGCAATTACTGTCATCGTGAATTTTGCAGTGGTTCCAAAACTAATGGTACATCATCTCTCAAATATCATCTTAGTATTTGCAAGAAATATTTAGCCACAAAGCCTGCAGACCCTAAACAATCCATTATTAGTATTCATGTCGACTCTAAAAGTCAAGAAGTTACCTCTTTAACTAATTGGAAGTTTGATCAGAATGCAATTAGGTTGGCTTTGATGAAAATGTTAATCATTGATGAACTGCCATTTAAATTCGTAGAGGGTGATGGGTTTAGGCATTTCATGAGTGTTGCATGCCCACATTTTCATATTAATTCTAGGTGGACTTATGCTAGATATTTTTTAAATTTTTTTCTTGATGAGAAGAAATGTTATAAATCTGAGCTGAAGAGATCTGCAAAAAGAATTTTCCTAACTACTGATACTTGGACTTCAATACAAAGGGTCAATTATATGTGTCTCACCGCACATTATATTGATGAGAACTGGAAATTAAACAAAAGAATTTTGAATTTTTGTTCAATTTCTAGTCATAAAGGGGAGGCAATTGGTAGGGCCATAGAGACATGCTTATCTGCTTGGGAAATTGATGGGGTAATGACTGTTACAGTTGACAATGCAAGCTCTAATGATGTTGCTATAGATTATTTGAGGAGAAAAATGAGAACGTGGCCAAACACTATTCTTCAAGCTAAGTATCTACATGTTAGGTGTGTTGCACATATCTTGAATCTAGTTGTAAACATGGTTTGAAAGAGGCTAGCAAGTCAGTTGATCGTATTCAACATGCTATAAAATTCATTAGACAATCTCCTTCTAGGCTGCAAAAGTTTAATGAATGTGTAGCTATTGAGAAAATTGATAGCAAGTGTATGTTGAATCTTGATTATCCAACAAGGTGGAATTCCACCTATAAGATGCTTGATGTGGCTTTGAAATTCAGAAATGCTTTTGAGAGATATGATGATCTAGATCCAAATTTTAGTAGAGATCTTACATTAAATTATGATGGAGTTCCTTTGGATGATGATTGGAACAATGTCAATAGCTTAGTAGTTTTCCTACGACACTTCTATGAGATTACATTACGTGTCTCTGGATGAAATATGTAACAGCCAATACTTTTTTTGAGGAGATTACTGCAATTGATTGCTTGTTGAATGAGTTGGAGAATAATGATGACATGGATATGAGTGCTATGGCAATAAAAATGAGGCAAAAGTATGAGAAATATTGGGGGAAAAGTGACAAAATGAACAAATTGATTTACATAGCTGCCATTCTTGATCCTAGGAGAAAATTAGGGTATGTTGAATTTGCATTAGAGCACATGAATCAAGTGCGAATACAAATCGAAGAAGTTACGAAATACTCACATCGATCGGTTGAGTGACGCGGAGACAAACAAAATGAAATTATGTTCTCTTCACTGTATTCGACAGTGAGCAGTTTCTGCTCATTGGTTTGGCCTCCATTTGGTCCTTCGTCAAGCTCCAAGCTTCGTCGAATGGTTCCCGGCTCATGGGTAGACTTCCCTATCACCTTCGCATGTCTCGTAAGTGTGCTAGCACTTGTGATTTTGCCACAAAATCACACTCTAGTGCTTCCCACTGCTCACGTTTTTGTCAAAACCAGTGAGCTATTTGGAGCCCCTTGGGCGTGAGATGAGAGATATGAGAGGAAGAGAGAATGTGTTAGATTAGGTTGAAAAGTGTATCTAATACACTTATATATTTTTCCAAAATAATTAAATGAATTACCACTTTTTGGCTTCAAAAAGTCAAATGGTAAATGCTCAACAACCATTCCAACAACTACCATCAATCAATCACATCAATCAATCAAGTGTCACATCACTCAAAGTGACATGATTTGACGCTTGATGTGACGCTAGATGCGACTAACGATTTGACGTTTGATTTGACTTGCGTGCCGCACTCGAATTCGAAATGCGAATGCGCTCGCAAATAATCCCGGGCTCGGGTTCGCTAATTCCAAATTAACAATTTTACCGTTGCATCGTAATTAAATGATTATGCCTAGCGAAATTACTATTCATGTTGCTAACGAATTAATTCTAAATTAATTCGTTCGCCCGAATTAAAATCTAATTTTAATTCCGCGTCGAAATCCAATTTCTTTTAATATATCAAATATATTAATTAATCGATTAATTCCAAATTAACCGTCATCTCTCTTTAATGATATTTTATCCCAGATAAAATATCTCTGCAATTAATCCCAGATTAACATTCTCTCTCTTCTAATTAATCTCATATTAATTTAGAGTGCGAGTTATACGTCATCGGTGAATCTTTGGGAAGCGACCCATGAGATCCCCAGATATGTTGGCAGTAAATTCGGTCGTCGAACTATCCGAACACGTAAGTACCTCGTACTACGTTTATACCGATTTACAAGACAAGGTTGGCCTCTAGCAAAGCGCCATGCCTTCCGAATTCTCCGGAAATATCCTTACAGGAATAAAGGATCTATATCAGGCGTAGTATACGTAGTATTGTGTATTTCTGACCAGTATCGGATGATCACATGCTAGGCCTGGAGCTGGAATTATGTCTGCCCCGTACGAAGCACATGTCGGATGTATGGTGACTAGTCTCTATAATCGGATAAACCTGACCTTGTCATTTTATCCCGATAGCTGCAGCATTTAAGAGAACCAGTCTCGTATCCTACGTGACCATCATCTCCATATGACTGGAGTGACACTTCCATCTTGACATCACACCCAACACACTACGATTCTCAATATACCCAGTATTGGCGTACATAGAACCTGTTAAAGTCCTGGACGACCTCAACCAAAGTATATTGATTGTCGCAAGTATTAGCGGTGCAAGTCTCTGGTTAAGACCAAATACACATACCCTGATTTCGGACTTCCATAGACACATAGTCATACAACCAATGGAATTTCGAGGGGGTCTATCCAGAGCGAAGTTGTTTCACGTACCATCGGTAAAACACAACCTCCTATTACATTTGCATGAGTATCCTATACCCAAATATATGAGAACTATGCCGTTGTGCCCTCACAAACGCGCACAAGTGTAATACTAGTATTTTACGTATTTATCGATGTCCAATCTCGATAATACTCTGACTAGGGATATTTAATGATTTATCCTTCGTGGACTGATACTGTCTCATATCATTCTCCGTCCAGGAACAAATCATAGGGACCTCCTATCATTTATATATCTAGGTGATCTAATCACAAATGATAAGAGTGCAATCTCATTTGTCACATAGTTAATTTGTACAACAACACCATGATCTGTACAAATAGTGACGTTATGGGTCATAATTGTCCAACAACACAACCCTTATATTTTAAATGAAAAATAAAATAATAAAAATGAAAACGCTTTTAAATATAAATAAGGCATTTATTCAATGAATCACAAGAGCCCAAGAACCCCAAGGCCCAAGGCCTATCTTTTGATTAATTTAATATATTAAATATATTAATTAATCCCAATACCAAACTAACAATCCACCAAGCACAAGCCTTGTTTCCCAATTTGATATAAATACTTAAAGAATATTTATAAACTCTTCACTTTCCATATGTATCTCCAAAGTGGGACTACTCTCTAATCCCCCTATTTGCTATACAAACTCTTACAACATATTCTAAAGTTTTGATAAAGTCTCATTTGACATCTTCAATAAATGACATAGATATTTTCCATGAAAGCCATGTGTTTGAACCTGCAACCCAATCAAAAACATTTGGTATCCGAAAGGAAACGAGGGGTCTTTGTCATTCGCCAACATGGAATAAGCATAGTATTTATAGTCCTTAGATTAGTGTAGATGAGCAAATCTATAAAAGTCAAATAAACAAAAACATTAAACTTCTGCGAAATCAGTCGATTAGTCCAAGAGACGGTTAAGAAATGCATGCTATGTCTTTTGATCTGTTTAAGTTCATGCCTCATCTAAAAGCATTAGATTGGACCGCTCTAGACATGATAAGAGAATATATAGTTCAGATGGTATTTGTGTTGGACATTTATTTGTAGAGAAGAATGTCATGTACATGGAGTTGAACATGTTCAGTATGAGGAAAAAAATGAGTTCAAGGTTGTCAGGCCCACTAAGACACGTTTTGATATGCTTTGTACTTTGTAGTTATATAAATGGAGATTTCGAGCAACCAAATTGAATAACAAAAGTAATGTTGTGATGTGGTGTGTCAAGCTTGACCTATACACGTGTCATAATGATATATTCCATAATGGATATTGATAAGCAAAAAAATTGAGTTGACGTCGGTGATATTATCAAGGATGATTTTTTTATAGTCGCTAAATATACTCTCCAATAAATGTTTTATAATCACCGTCGCAACTTGTCGTACCAATATGCATATAGGGCGAATATGGTTGCTTTGGGGTTATTACGAGGGAGTGAAGAAAAGTCATATAACTTATTCCCTTGGTACTTATTTATATTGCACCAGAGCAACCCTGACACGGTAACACACCTTCTAAAGAATGAGGATGATAATTTCATGTAGTATTTTGTGGAATTGAGATCTTATATCAAGGGTTTTTTACAAATTGTTCGATCAGTTATTATTATGGACAGAATCACATTCAAAAGGTAAATATCATGGGACACTTCTTATAACAACATGCTTATATATAAATAATCATTTATTTTCTGTTGCTATTAGCATTAGTGATACAGAAAATGACGCATCATGGGAGAGATTTATGCACAGATTATTCGACGTTATTGGCGATGTTCCAGAGTTGATTTTCATTTCTGATCGACATAAGTAAATTGAAAAAAATGGTCTTCGGGGTGTTGCTAAATGCACAACACGGTGTTTATTTTTATCATGTATAAAGCAACTTAGATCATCACTTTGTTTGTCACTCTGCATGATGCTTGCATATTCTTTATCCATGATATGATCAATAATTTGTCTTCATCTAAAGATCATTGATAGTTAACAAGATCCCCAATAAGTCGCTCAAATTGAAAAAAAAAAATTTACAACTAATTATTAACTCTTCGTTTTCCACATGATTGGAGCATGCTATATATATATCTATATAATAAATGAGAATGATGTTGGAGGAAAGAGAGTGTATCCAACGGCTCTCTTTATGTGGCTTAATTGACGGCCCAAATCATTTCATTGGTAATTGGAGGAAAGAGAGTGAATTGATTTATGAAAATGGTCAAAAAATTTCAAATTAAAAAATATAAAGTTAAAATAAAATCATTTAATTAAAAATAAAATCATTTAATTCTGTAACACCGTGCCTTAGGCATGGGCAAATACTTTAACACCGTGTCGTAGGCACGTGTATCATTTAATTAAAAAAATAAAATCATTTAATTCTGTAACACCGTGCCGTAGGCACGAGCAAATACTGTAACACCGTGTCGTAGGCATGGGCAAAAACTAGTATATATATATATATACTGACATGTTCAACGCATTCAAGGAGATAGATACAATAAGACCGCAATGATATCCAATACAGATAAGTCTTTTTATATTTTGTGGGTCTCAAACTTACTTCATATTTAACTCGGAAAAGTTTTAACAAACTCAAGAACTCACCTAAGTAGAAAATTTATGCATTTTCATCAAAACACCACCAGTACTACAACCACCACACTTGCCGTCACCGTCTACCTCCACCATGAAACTGCTATTGCCACTCTTCTTCTGTAGTCGCCGAAGTGTCTTGTAGAAAGAGTAAAATCAACAGCCATTTATTTTCTTCAATTTGGGTTGCAAAGGGAAAAAATTGAAAAATTAATATGTTGTGT
Organism: Zanthoxylum bungeanum; assembly: GCA_019454045.1. Taxonomy (NCBI): domain Eukaryota; kingdom Viridiplantae; phylum Streptophyta; class Magnoliopsida; order Sapindales; family Rutaceae; genus Zanthoxylum; species Zanthoxylum bungeanum. The sequence goes on from SKCR01043064.1 coordinate 27,777, forward strand.
GTGAATAAGGGTAGTATGGGAGGGATATATTGTATTTGACTATTAAAATAGTTTTTAAAATGTGGGTTAATTTTTGTATTTGGTTAAAATAAAAAGGATAGATCTGTAAATTTCCCATTATATTATACTGTTATGGTGTATATTGCTATGCAACCTCGAAATTTAATGTTAAAACCTTCGTACTTTATACATTGTGAGAAACATTGGGGGACTTTCAATTATTAAAAAATAAATTCACCTAATATAAACACACAGACGAGTTGTGCCGTAATAAAATTAACTTCTAGAGATGGTAATTTGGTAAGATATTCGTCAAAAAAAAAAAAAAAATCACATATTTATAGTTTAATGGATAAAGAATGTGTTTCAAATATGAAATTAGGTATCCATAATGAATATTAGGTAGTTATGGATATCAGTATCGGATATCTAATAATCGTCTAATAATTAAGGATAAAATGGTGTAATTTTCTTGTATTGAATTGGTCCTTAAAATTGAGTTGAATTATTAGTTTTTGGTTAATTGTAGCATTATATAAGATAATTGTATTGAAATTGAACTTAATTTGTATTGGATTGTTGGATTTGTATTATATAAACCACCTGTTTTTGAAATTGCCTACAAGCATTCAAACAATAGCAACTATACCCAAGAGATGGGGTGAATTGGGTATAGTGAAAAATATTACGGAATTAAAAATCTTTTCAATTTTAAGCAACTTAGTTAGTAGCTTTACCGATTAAGCTTAAAAATCAATTTCCCCAATTAACATATTCAATAATGACAATATTAATACAATCTATGAAAAATAATATAAAACTTGCAATAAGTAAATGAGATAGGGATATAGAATTGACATCGGATTTATAGTGGTTCGATCAACTCATTGCCTACTTCTACTACTCCAAGTCACGCTTGAAGCTTTCCACTGTGTAAAATGAATCTGCACAATACACCGAGAGTTTTCCGAGCTCACTCCCAAACCTTTACAATAGAGGTCTTTGATCCAAGACTCATCTTAACATTTTACAGAAATCCACCCTTAAGAGTATACCCACTCACACAAGGGATTTCCACACAAATGTTTAATAATAAAAGTTTACAACTACAATTTGGGTACTCACAAAAGATTACAAAGAAAATTTAAATGTGAATATCTCACACAAATGTATCAAAGCTTACTAATATGAATATGAATATGAAGTATGAGCTTTTTCAAATGTAGAAATTGTAAGATGTATAAAATTTGAAAAACTCTCTTTGAAAGTGTTTGAAACTTGTTTGTGTAATAAAAAGATGTATGAAAATGATTTTTGCTTTGAATATATTTTTCCCAACATGTTTCCCCATTTGCAAAAATGAAACCAAGCTTCAATTTATAGGCTTAAAACTGAATATGATCATTTTTCTATTCTGAGGGTGGTATACCGGTGTACAGTATCGAAATGCTAGTCTACAGTACCGATATGCCGATCTTACATCAAGAAATGGCTTCTAAAAATATGACTGTTGTGTTTTCGAACGTTGAAAAGAGACGGATATGGAGATCGGTATGGAAACCGAAATAATTTGGCCTGATTCCAGAATGTATGAAAAGTTTAGGTCTGACCGGTATGGGGACTGATATGCCTGTCTTTGACTGGTATGCCTGTCTCAGAGACTGAAATACCTGTCTCAGTAAGTTTCTGATGACCAATCAATCTTGACAGTACTCAGTTGTTTGGCCATAACTTGTTCTAAGAAATTCCAAATCAAAATCCGTAATTTTACATAAACTAGACACATAGATCTATTGTCAGCAAAAACTTCAACCTAAAAAACCGTAAGATTAATTTTATGAAATTTGTCTAAAGTGGCATCTCGGCAAAAAACACACATCTGAACATGTTATAGTAATATGGCTCTAACAAATATTCTATATATCGTAATTGTGTTTCGTTTAAAGTGTAGCAAACTAGAGCCATATATCTATATAACAGTATATCATTTGAAATTTAATTCAGCAATTTTCTAATTTTTTAAAATTATTTTTCGATGCACTTGTGCATTGAAATTCATTTTGGTGCAAATGATTCTTTAAGCATTCTAAGCATTTTAAATACAAGTGATGCAAAATTTGTGATTCTTAAGAGCTTTAAAACATTGAATAAACTCACTTACAATCAATTTTTATTCTTAATCTTCTTCTTTGATCTTCATCTTGCTTGACTCTTACTTTGGCCTTTTCATAATATTTTTGGCTCTTTATCATCTTTGCTCTCTTGATCATTGATAAGTGTGGTTTATACCCACTTATTCTGGCATCATTAGCTTACTATTTTGTTATGTTTCGAGTCATTTAATATCTTTTTAGTTTCTTTTATGTCTTATTTGTAGGAAGCATTAAAACAACAAAAATGGAGTAATTACATGTGTTTCAAAATCTTGCAGAAGCATTGGACACGCGCAGGAGCATAGAACACGAGACGCATCATCAGTGAAGGAATCATCACTGGCGTTGCGGCGCCAAAGTCCAGACGCCGCGGCGCCTGCAAGCAGATTTCGACCCCATACAAAAAGCCGAGAGATGGGCGCCGCGGCGCCCAATCCCAGGCGCCGTGGCGCTGAGGGACAAACACACGCGTTCCAAATTAGGGTTTTCAACATGTTCAATGACACCCAAGGCTCTACTATAAATATATTAGTTCGTCCAAAACTCAAAAGAGGAGGCTAATACACAGTACAAAATACCAAAATACGTATTTTTAAGGATCCAGGAGGAGGATTGAAGAGCAACAATAGGAGATGAAGGCGGTGACGTCTGAAGATGAAGAGATTCAATTCAGATTTTATCTTCTTGTTTCTTTCTTAGAACTCGAATGATTTCCATTAGATTCATGACTTGTTTTTCATTGTTTTTATCTATTGTCATGAATTAAACTCTTTAATTCTGGAGAATGATGTAATTGATGCTTGAACCTTATAATTGTTTGTCAATTTTGTTATGAAGTTTTATTGAGTTATTTATATTCTTTTGAGTTTAATGCTTTGTGTTTGCTGGCCATAAATATGATGATATATGTTTGAAATCTATCACTCGAGAGAGGGGATTTTGAATAGATCTAGAGTATATAACTTAGGAATTTTATAGAGTTTGAGAGAATATATAAGTTCCTTTGAAGTCGTTAATATAGAATCACAAGGCGTAATGAGTTGTTAACTACTAGATTTTTATAGAGATATCGAAGTCTATAGTTGATGATATTTTCATTGATGCTCGAGAGAGGGAGTGGATATTTCGGAATCTTGACTTATAAATAATATAACTGAACAATGATTAATTAGCATGACAAATACATAGGCGACAGTTAGGTGAAATCAGGATCTAGAATCTCTATCATATTAGTTCCTCCTATATAATTATTTTTATATTTATTTATTAAAATCTTTATTATTTGTTTTCTAAATAAAGTTAGGATTATCAATTGTAGTATTTAGTGCGAGTTAACGCAATCCCTGTGGGTTCGACACTCTAAACTCATTTATACTAAAACTTGACACCGTACATTTGCGGTACGATATAAAATATCACAACAAGTTTTTGGCGCCGTTGCCGGGGATTGTTTGTTTAATTCATATTAATACTATTACCAAAGTAATCTTAGATTTAATTTAGATTTTTTTATTTTTTATTTTTATTTTTTATTTTTATTTTTGTCTTAAGTTTTATTTTTGTTTTTATATTTATTTTATTTTTATTTTTATTTTATATATATATATATTTTATTGTTATATATATAAATTTTTTCTTCTTTCTTTCATACGAGGAGAGTTAGAAAAGAAGCAATGGCAAATCCTATTGGTGCACTGATAGCTCAAGTATCGTCCCTCGCGACTCATCTAGAAGTATTGACAAATCAAATGAGCCAACAGTTTATTGGAGCTGTTTCTGCTAATGGAATGTTTTCACCCAACAAAGGAGCAGGATTTGAACAAGTACAATATATGAACAATGGAAATTTCAACAACTATAGAGGCAATCATATCCCTAATTATTATCATCTGAATTTTTCATATGCTAATATGGAGAACATCTTGCAAACTCCTCATGGCTTCAACTATCCAAGAGATGAGAAGAAACCTTCCTTAGAAGACCTCATGAGCACATTTGTATCTACAGCGTCAGAGAGGTTTGAGAAGAATGGGTCAAGGCTGGATAACATTGAAACACATATGGGCAATATGAGGGCAACATTGAAATCTTTAGAAGCGCAAATTGGGCTGCTTGTTTCTTCCATGGTCAATCAACAAAAATGGGTGTTTCATAGTAATACTGAAGTCAACCCCAAAGAGCAATGTCAAGTCATAACCCTTAGGAGTAGAAAAGAGATTAAAGACACCTCTCAAGATTTAGGCAGTAAATATAAAGAAGTCACCTTCAGTGCTTTCAGAACCATGTCGAGTCCTCAAGGTGATGCAGAATGTAACAGAGATAATGCAATTGTTCATATCCTAATCTAAGTAGTTTGAGGCTCCTTTCAATTTATTAGAATCCAAAAGTCGTGCTAATGGATTTGCGGCAGCCTTCTACAAGACAACAATTAAACACTAGCATAATATTTTCATTTCAATATAAAAACACTAATATGATTATGGATTTTAAATCTATTAGTGTCCTCCCACTAATTTACGTAATTCCATAATCTCCCTTAATGGAAAAATAGAAATTTGACTATCAAAATTTCATAGCGGAAAGTGGATCCCATGATATTTACTCCAGCCTCACAAGCTGACGGTCTTGGCGTTAATAAATTCATGAGGTAGACATAAAAAGCCAATCACATCCATGTGACTCCTAAGTTTGGTCCTGAACCGTTTCTAATAATGATGGTATTGGATTAAGACGTGTTCTAGGTGTATACTCATTAGTGCGCACTAATGAGCTTCGTAAGTACACCCTCACAATAATGACGGTATTAGGTGACTACGCCAACTCATCATGATACATCTAATATTTTATAGGAAACGTTTTCCCTCGCGCAGCGGAAACACCTTAAGTACCGAGATCGACCAAGAAAAAATTTTCCGATCCTTCTCTTAGCCGAATCTGACCAGCCTTTGGTTTGATATTTTTCTTCTATTTTTAGAAAAATTTTAGCCCAAAAAAAACCCATGAATAATAGCTCAGATTTGAACCGTTTGGCACCCAAAACGCTCACACAGCTCACCCAAAACAGCCTGTAATGTGTGTGTGATATATTAGTGTTTTAGGTATGATTTCTCTCTCAAAAACAACCCTTAAAACCCTTGAAATATCCCTTTATGTTCCTACACCGAATGATCTTACGTGCTATGTCTTGCAACCAACAAAAATAAGGGTGGGCTTGACTCACAAAATCAATCTCTAAACTCTTTAGAGATTAAGAAAATCACACCAAAATTTTTCCTTTTGTTTTTGTTCTTTCTCTTTTTCTTTCAACACTTGAGAGAAAACTGAACAAAGATGGCTAGATTTTTCAATTATGAAAGTTATGGTAAAAGGATAACATCCTTATCCTTTTATACTTAGGGTAAAATGTTGTCAAAATTGAACAAAAACCCTAAGCCATTTTCTTGTAAAATTCGACCACCATTGATTTTCCACATCTAATTTTTGCAAAAGCCAACTTATTAATTGTCATTATAATAACAATGTTTGATTCTCAAAATAAGGTGTAAATGCCATTAATTAGATGTTGAATTTTTATAAATCATATTCGAAAAATTCTACATCACCATAAATGATATATCAAACCATTTAATATACTTATTAAATCAAATGATTATTTTATAATCATTTATTAAATAAAAACCTTATATTAAATATAATATAAAGTTACATGTGTGATAAAATATATTATTAATCCCATTAATAATAATATATGGATGTGAGTATATAATTGGACTATCAAATTATATTTAATTACTACAATATGTTGAGCTAGCAAAAAGACCAAATAGACCTACGATTCTGAGCTCCAATAATCCCGGAATATTAATTAAACTCTTTAATTAAATATTCTGAATTATTAACTTCAGGTTATTCCACTAAAAACTCGAAGCTGCACTCTCGTTGTCGTAGATAGAAAATATATGTCAAACTATATCGGTGTCCATCGATATGATCATTATATACGGATTGGCCCTCATGAGTATCTCATAATTAGAGCTGATTCATATTGTCTGTTATACCCGTCTAATTATTTTTTACATAAGTACCATTAATTTTCTAATGAATAATTTATTCATAACTATTATGAATATTAATATTTCTATTTGCAAAAGAAAGACTTGAGCACTCTAATCGTTCAAGTACCGAATCAACCCTAAAAGAAGATACTCTTCTACTTCTCGCAAGAAGGAGTGAACTATATATATATATGTAAAACGTCCCCAACTACACACCAAACTATGTCCCCAAAGAACGTAGTTATTGGTCGGGATTGCTATACCAACCTCACTTTTGTAAATCAAAGGACATAGTCTGCAATGCAAGATTTTGCAGTACACTCAGGATTCAGATCAATCTATATATGACCATCTAGTGGATGAAAATGAATTTCTTTGTTTAACCAATATTATAAGAAATTTATTTCCATCTGGGTCAAGTCATATATGATCATATCATACAAGGTGCCTCCATTCTCATGTCACCATATGAACTATCCCGGATCAAGGTCGGCATTCAATTATAGAAAGGACCGCAGCTATAGATAAACCGCAAACAAAGTACCCGCTTTGTCTGCTCTCTATGGACTATTTTAGATTACTATTTTTTGACATAAATCCTCTTGTGTATGACACTCTTAGATTAAGTCTGAAAGCACATGAGTAATCAATAGCAAAAAAGATAATTTACAATATGTGATTTAAATCAAACATTTTGATAAATGAATAATGCATCTTTTTTCATAACAAATAATTCTGTTTATACTACATGAAACTCTAGGGTATATATCCCAACAATCTCCCACTTGCACTAGAGCAAATGGGACCTGTAATGTAATCCTATACCCTCTAGGTGACCTTCAAACACTTTAGCCAACAAGGTCTTTGAAAAGGATCAGCCATGTTCTCTACGGATGCAATCTTCGTGACATAAACGTCTCATTTTTGAACTATCTCCCTTATGAGTTGATATTTCCTCTCTAAATGTTTTCCCATTTTTTGGCTTCTTGGTTATTTGGAGTTTGCCACTACACCACTATTATTGCAATAAAGTATAACTGGTTTATCCATGTCTGGAACAACTTCCAAATCTCCCAAGAATTTCCGGAGCCAGACTGCTTCCTTAGTTGCTTCATAAACTGCTACATATTCACCCTCCATGGTGGAGTCAACAATACAAGATTGATTTATGCTTCTCCATACAATGGCCCCCCACCTACGATAAACACAGATCTAGATGTTAATTTCCTAGAAACGGCATCCGTCTTAAAATCAAAGTTAGTATATCCCTTGAGGATCATATTCTCACCAGAATATACAAGCATATAGTTTCGCGTTCTCTTAAAATACTTGAGAATATATTTTATAGCCGCCCAATGATCTAATCCTAGGTTAGATTGAAACTTACTGACTACTCCCAATGTAAAGAAGATGCATGGTATCGTGCATAACATAGCATATATGAGACCTCCAACTGTTGAGGCATAATGGATATGTCTCATTTCCTCAACACATTGAGATGTCTTAGGAGACTGTTCCTTTGACAAATGAATTCTTTGCCGATAAGGCAAACTGTCTTTCTTGGAATTCTGCAGCCCAAATCGCATAAGGATCTTGTCGATATAGACATAACTAGCAGTTGTCTCTTGCGATATTAAAGAATCTAGATCCCAAGTCTTTCATTTGGAATTGGTTAGCTAGCCAGGTTTTCACATCTGATAATATTTTTACATCATTCCCAATGAGTAAAATATCATCGACGTACAAATCGAGAAAAACCACATTTCCCTCAATGACGCGCTTGTATAAACAAGGCTCATCGATATTCTGCTCAAAATTATAAGACTTGATCATGGTATCAAATCTTATGTTCCAGGATCGATATGCTTGCTTGAGTCCATAAATGGACCTTTGTAGCTTGCAAACCTTTTGCTCTTTACCTTGGGCTATGAACCCATCTGGTTGTACCATATAGATACTCTCATCAAGATTACCACTCAAGAATAAAGTCTTGACGTCCATCTACCAAATCTCATAGTCATAATATGTTGCAATGGAGAGAAGAGTACAGATGGATTTGAGCATGGCCACTGGCGAGTTTCCTCATAGTCAATTCCCATTTTCTAGGTATAACCCTTAGCTAGCCTAGTTTTGAAGGTTTGTACTTTCCCATCTGTTCCTCTATTTCTCTTTTAGATCCACTTGCAACCTATGAATTTTACTCCATCAGGTTGGTTTACAAGTTCCCAGACTAAATTGGAGTACATAGACTCTATCTTGAGGTTAATGGCTTTAAGCTATTCCTCTTTATCAGAATCATCCATTGCACTACGATAGGTCAATGGATTATCTACACCATCACTAGATGCGATAATTTGTGCTTCTCTAGCTCCTAGATAGCAATCACGTTGTCGTACAATCCTCCTACTGTGTCTAGGTGACAGATCATTCTTACACACTTGCATCTGATGCTCAGATGTTGAAGGTGTTATGTTTCTGTCAACAGTTATTGACGATGGTGTGCTGGTCAAACCAGAACTCCTCGAGTAACACTTTACTTCGAGATTTGAACTCCCTCATATAGTCCTCCTCAAGAAACGTAATATTTTTCGACACAAACATTTTGTTATCTTCTGGACTATAAAAGAACCCACCCTTAGTTTCCTTAGGATAGCCTACAAAAAGGCGCACCTGAGAACATTGCTCCAACTCTGTAGTATTATTCTTCAGCATATGTGTTGGACTGCCCCATATGCGGAAATATCGTAAACTAGCTTTACGACCACTCCACAACTCTGAGGGAGTCTTAGGAACAAATTTAGATGGAACTACATTCAGGATATATATTGATGTTTGTAATTCATATCCCCAGAATGAACTAGGCAGTGACTGTAACTAAACATATATCTTATCATGTCTAGTAAGGTTCGATTTATCCTCTCTGTAACATCATTCTGCTGTGGTGTTCCAAGTGCTGTTAGTTGGGATATTATCCAATGCTCAACTAAGAATTCCTTAAAATCTCTATTAATGTATTCTCATTCACGATCTCATCGTAGAGTTTTGATCGTCTTACCTAATTGGTTCTAAACCTCTGCACTATACTCTTTGAACTTTTCAAAAGTATATAAGTTGTGCTACATTAGGTAAACAAACCCATATCTAGAATAATCGTCAATAAAGTGATGAAATAATCATAATCTCCTTGAGCTTTTACATTAATCATTCCGCAAATGTCCGAATGTATTAGCTCAAGCGGTTGACTAGCTCTTATACCTTTTCTAGTAAAAGATCTTTCGGTTATCTTTCCTTCAGAACATGATTACAGACTGGTAAAGTTTCAGGCTTTAACTAGAGTAAAGATTTGTTCCTTATCAACCTATCTATCTGGTAAAGGCTAATGTGACCAAGTCTAAGATGCCACAGATATGTGTCATCGTGATAAATCTTTTCAGAGTTCCCTGTGTATATAATTAATCCATTTATACCAATAATAACAAAATTATTATTAAATGAAATGGAAAAGCCATTATCCAAAATTTTAGAAACATAAACAAATTCATGTGAAAACCAGAAATATATAACATATTGTTCAAACATAAATAATCATTATTTAAAAAATTTAAACTAGAAACTCCCACTGCTCTTGCTGAAATGACATCCCTGTCCCGACCCTCGTGGTGTAGTCACCTTCAGCAAGGTCATTCCATGAATCAAGTAGCTGCAAAGGGGAAAAAACATGGTTAGTGGCTCCAGAATCAATAATCCATACAGATTTATCATCCTCCATTAATAGAGACTCGATGATAAATAAATCCTATTTACCTATGACATTCTTCTCTTTCAACTCAACAAGGTATTTAGGACAATTCCTTTTCCAATTCCTATCCTTGTTGCAATGGAAACACTTTCTTTTGGCTTGGCATCATTGGAGCTTTTCTTGTTCTTCCTCATGGAATCTATCAAACTTGATGCATGAATCATGTAAAATGAATTAGAAACCTAAAAAAATTACTCTGCCATGGAAATATATCATCCAACAAAAAGTTTCATCGAAAGGTAGGTCAAGTATTTGTATGATAGATCGAGACAATCTCAATTTATTAATATATTCAGAATAACTCTTATTCCTATATTAACCAACCAATATTTGATTTGATCAAGGAATTTCGATTAACATTTTAATCATTCCTTTGTGAGTGTAACCCGTTGTTTCAGAACCCTTGGACTTAACTAGTGAAGTCAATTCACCATATACATCTAGAGTTCCTATCCTCTCGAAATCTAAACTTGATATTGACCCAAAATAGACACCATCCGTAGGTGGACGAAAATAAAACCGTCTTGAGGCGCCTTTTGAATCTCACATTTTCGGACTAACAACGGAGAAAACATGATATATTGTCATATGTCTAACTCCCACTCATTATTTTATATTTTAAGGTTTCTACGTAAAATATTTAATATTTTAATTCACTAGTGTCCATAAGATTATGCGAGGCCAAAACATAACTCTACTTAACACTAGTGTATAATTAGTGATCTAACTAATTTTAACTCTTAAAATTTTATTCACTAATATCCATTACTCTCCACTAATATTTTACTTAATTAAACTAATTCAATTAAGTTTGGTTTAGTGACCTAATTCATTTTAACACTTAAAATATTAGTTCACTAACAGGTTTAAAATTTATAATTCAACAAAAGGAAAAAAAATTAATTAAACTATCTAATTAATGTAAGTGCATTATAAATTCCAATGGTACGTGGAATTGTATCCCGAGTATAGACCACATTACTGTCTATTTGGAATGGGCTATGGAATTTACATTCGAGTTTCCATCTGATATACCAATGGAAAAAATTACACTTACAAAGTCCATGTGTATTAAATTTTTGAATTTCCAATTTTAAACCATTAAACCCATTAACCTTATTAATTTATTTCCATGCATATCATGCTCCAATTTATATCTTAAATTCCAAGGCATCACATGAAGTGTCGTTGAGTCCTTTGCGGCATCGACTATCTAAATATAAAGAATGTTATAACTTGAAATTTTTAGATAGGAAATAAATTTACAACACTTGTATAATTTGGCCGTATGGTCTTACATTCCCAAAACCAAAAATAACACAAAAATAAGAGCCGGGAAAAAATTAACGGTCAATGCATACATTCATCACAAGAATTTAAAACAAACATTAATCACATGAACATTAAAACACATCACATGAATATTAAAATGTGCATACTCATCACAATATGCATACCAACAATTTATATCTCATATAAATCATTAAAACCAAAAACTTTTAGTTAAAAAGATAAGGGTTAAGAAAACGTTTCAACCTCGCTCTTGATGCCAATTGTAGGCAACGCTTTCCCTCGTGCAGCGGAAACGCCTTAGGCACCAGGATCAACCTTGAAAAAAAATTTATGCTCTCTCCCTTTCTTAGCCGAATCTGACCAACACTTGGCATGATGTTTTGCTTCTTTTTTTAGTAATTTTGCAGCCTCGGAACAACCCTCAAACAACAGCTCACCCAAAAGAGCCTGTAATTTGTGTGTGATGTAGTAGCGTTTCAATTCTTATTTTTCTCTAAAAAATAACCCATCAACACCATTGAATGATCTTCAGTGTTATGTCTCGCAACCAACAAAAATAATGGTGGGCTTGACTCACAAAATCATTCTCTAAACTCTTTAGAGATTAATAATATCACACCAGAATATTTCCATTTGTTTTTGTTCTTGCTCTTTTTCTTTCAACATTTGAGAGAAAACAAGAACATGGATGGCTAGATTTTTCAATTATGAAAGTTATGGTAAAAGGATAACATCATTATCCTTTTATACTTAGGGTAAAATGTTGTCAAAATTGAACAAAAACCCTAAGCCATTTTCTTGTAAAATTCGACCACCATTTGATTTTCCACATCTAATTTTTGCAAAAGCCAACTTATTAATTGTCATTATAATGACAATGTTTGATTGTCAAAATAAGGTGTAAATGCCATTAATTAGATGTTAAATATTTACAAATTATATTTGAAAAATTCTACATTACCATAAATGATATATCAAACCATTTAATATACTTATTAAATCAAATGATTATCTCATAATCATTTATTAAATAAAAATCTTATATTAAACATAATATAAAGTTACATGTGTGACAGAATATATTATTAAACTCATTAATAATAATATATATATGTGAGTATATAATTGGACTATCCAATTATATTTAATTTGTTACAGCAAGTCGAGCTAGCACAAGGACTAAATGGACCTACGGTTACGAGCACCAATAATCCCAGAATATTAATTAAACTTTTAAATTAAATATTTTGAATTATTAACTTCGGGTTATTCCACAAAAACCCGAAGCTGCACTCTTATTGCCGTAGATGGAAAATATATGATGAACTATGTCGGTGTCTACGATATAGTCATTATATACGGATTGGCCCTTCACGAGTATAATTAGAGCCGAGTCATATTGTCTGTTATACCCCTCTAATTATTTTTACCTTAAATACTATTGATTCTCTAATAAATAATTTATTCATAACTATTATGAATATTAATATTTCTATTTATAATAGAAAAACTTGAGCGATGTAATCGTTCAAGTACCGAATCAAACCTTAAGGAAGATACTCATATACTTCTCGCGAGAATGAGTGAACTCAATATCTATGTAAAACGTCCCTAGCTACACACCAAACCATGTCCCAAAAGTACATAGCTATTGGTTGGGATTGCTACACCAACCTCACCTTTGTAAATCAAAGTACATAGCCTGCCATGCAGGAGTTCGCAGTACACTCTGGATTCAGATCAATTCATATATGACCATGCAGTAGATTAAATGATTTTATTTATTTAACGAATATTTTAAAAATGTATTTCCATCTGGGTCCAGTCCTATATGATCACATCATACAAGGTGCTTTCATTCTCATGTCACCACATGGACGATCCTGGATTAAGGTCGCCATACAATTATAGAATGAATCGCAACTATAGATAAACCACAAATAAAGTACCTGTTTTGTCTGCTTTCTATAGACTGTTTTAGATTACTAACTTCTAACTTAAATTCTCTTGTATATGACACTCATACACTAAGTCTGAAGACACATGAGTAATCAAAGATAAACAAGATAATTTACAGTATGCGATTTAAATAAAAAAAAATTTGATAAATGAATAATGCATCTTTTATTTCATAACAAATAATTCTATTTATATTACATGAAGTTCTAGGGCATATATCCCATCATATTTTACCGTAGCGACCTAAGTTCTAACCACTTATACACTCACAATAATGACAGTATTGGGCATAAGTAATAAGAACTCATTCATCTCCGTATTGATAAGACGGACTATCCAATAGCGCTCCAACATTATTGATACTATTACTTAAAATAAAGTAATCACCTAATCACGGGAGATTTATGACAATAAATTCATAACATGGTTGGGTCAAAATAAAAATTTTAATTTAAAACATACAATGCATATCCAATATGACTTATGCATAATTAAATTAAAATTAACATGTGTTGTGTGGTTAAGACCAGCTCTGATACCATTCTGTTGGGGCGGTTGTGGAACCCTTAGGGTCGGATCGATGTCCCGCACAACAGAAGTATGTCTAACCCATAGATATCATGTATGGGTGTATTTTTAAATAATTTAATGATATATTATATTTCATTACGAGTGTATAGGAAAAACCAAGGTCGAATTGGAAGTCCGGAAACTCAAAAATAGAAATAACGAATTTCAGCACGCTCGCATGCTAAGTGAACAGTACGTGTGCGCTAATCACACAGTGCGCGCGCTAGTCACACAATGCTGAATTTTTTTCTTTAAGTATCAGCTCTCATTCCAGAGAGCTGGAATGAG
>SKCR01043065.1:0-41962 GCA_019454045.1 Zanthoxylum bungeanum
CGTATTTTGGCCATAACTGTTTACTCCGATATCGGATTGTGGTGATTCAAGTTCCAGATTAAAGAAGACTCAAAGATCTACAACTTTGAAGTTCATAATAATTTTTAATTCTGAAGTTTCCATAACCGAAATTGATAAAACATCCGGAAGTATGTTATGTGTAATTATTAAAGTCATTTTCAAAAAAAAAAAATAAAATAAAAAATGAAAATTGTCAAACTTCCACTAAACATGCTTGCATATTTTGTGGAGGATTTGGTGACATGTTTGGTTCCATGTTTGGTGCTATTTTTGGTGGAGTGATTGGTGGAGAAATTGGTGGAAGCCTTTAGATTTGCCTATAAATACCAAGCTAAACTTTGTAAATTTTTTTATGCGTTCTTTGGAGGAATTTCTCCATTAAAACCTAAAGGAAAGTGTCTTGTATATTTATTTAAATTTTCTTGTATTTTATTTTTATTTAATTAATAAAATTTTGTGTGTTTTCATTTACAGCATGAGCATGTAATCTCATTCTGCTGTGGTGAAAATGTGAGATTTTTAATATAATAAATTAGATTAATCTCACTTATTTTAATTAAAATTTGGATTAATTAGTTACCGCCTATATGGCCGGTTTAGGTGACAACCTTATTTACCGCCTATATGGTCGGTTTTAAATTCCAGACATAGTTTCCGCCTATATGGTCGGTTTAGGTAATAACCTTGTTACCGCCTATATGGTCGGTTGGACTTCATTGAGACAAATGGAATTTTCCCCTTTATGGTCTGGTTAAATGTAATTAATTAATCGGTAAACATTGACAATAAGGAAGATTTCTAATTTTGAAATATTAAAAGTGGATCCTCTAATCCCCAGAATTTTCTTTCATTATTTTAATTTTACTTTTATTTATCTTTTATTTATTTTTTATGATGTTTCGTTTATTTAAGTGTTTAGTAATCCTTGGTATGTGTTGTAACTAAATACATAATCTGGGGTTGTGATGAATTCAAATATTACCGGTTTATAAGGGGTTATTTTGTGTCTTGTGTAATATAAAAGTTTATTTATTAAGTCTTAAGCTTAATGCTTCTTGTTAACTGGCCATTAATAAGGTTGATCTGGTAAACTTGAAATAAACTTGACGAAGGAATTTTAGGTTTCAGCCTTAGACTTAATAGCCCATGATCTCCTTTAAGAATTAGATACCTCTTAATAGATTTCCTTCCAGGATAGACATATACCTGTCGGGCAGGGGTAGCCACAATTGGAACTTAATCTTAATGAATTCAGGTAACTTGGTTGACATAGACATATGATTAATTTGGTTATTTTGGGTGTTTGCATCTGACAATCGACATAGGTTTTTGCATATTTTCGTGTTCCAGGTTAATAAACCAATATATTGCACAAACATGAGATAATCACTTCATCTTTAAAAGATATTGGAAGGATTCACAACCCTAAATAGTTTTATAATATTTATTTTACCTTTAATTCACTTTCGCACTGTTTTAATTACTTGTCTTTAAGTTTAAAATCACCATCCAATCAACAAACCAATCTATTAGGTACTTGTAAACATTTAACTTCATAAATTGATAGCTAAGGTATTAAGTCCTCATGTGATCGATACATTTTATACTACTTGATCGATACGTGCGCTTGCGTAATGTGAGTGATTTCACCGATCAAGTTTTTGGCGCCGTTGTCGGGGACTTATTTATCTTTCACTATAAATTTTGAGGTTAGATACATTTACTTGTGTCTAATTTGTTTTTACTTGTTATTTTTGTTTTCTTTTGTTTCAGGTTTTCATACACTACATGAGAAGAACCAAAAGCTTTGAAATCCGTCCGTTTGACCCAGAGATTGAAAGAACCATCAGACAGTTAAGAAGGGAAAGACTTGAAGGTCAAGAAGCACTGATCAACATGGAACCTGATCTTTGGTGGTTGTACCACCAATTCCCATTCGAGACAGAACTATTCCTCCCTTACCAGCAAATGCATGTGACATCAAAACATGCATCCAAATGATACAACAGCCAGTTCAGTTTGGGGGGAATGCAACTGATGATCCTAATGCCCACATTAGCAGCTTCCTGGAAGTTTACGGCACATTCAACTACAATCGAGCAGCTGAAGAAGCAATAAGACTGTGTGTTTTCCCATATTCGTTGAAAGACAGAGCTAAGGCTTGTCTACATTCACCAGTAGGTTCCATCACAACTTGGAACACTCTAGCCACCAAATTCCTTGCAAAGTAATTTCCCCCAGCCAGAACTGCAAAGCTGAGGAATGACATTACATCCTTTATGCAACATGACTCAGAATCCATCTGCGAAGCTTGGGAAAGATACAAGGATTTGCTCAAAAAATGTCCTTACCATGATATTGCAAAGTGGCTACAAGTCCAAACCTTCTATAATGGACTTAATAGATTAATGAGAACCACAATTGATGCTACTGCTGGAGGAGATTTAATGGAAAAAGGAGAAGATCAGACCTAGGACTTAATTGAAGAAATGGCCAACAATAATTCCTTGTGGCCAACAGAAAAGAGCATGATTCAACGAATCGCATGAATCCATGAAGTTGGAGCCAACACATCAATGAATGCCAAGCTAGAACAGATGTGAAAATTCATGGAAACACTTAGCACGCAAGTTGTAAACATCATCGGAGCCATAAGTTCACCATATGGAGGAGCACCAGAGACAAACCAACATGATAAGACGGTGAATTATGTCAACAATTTCAACAAATAGGGGAACAATCCATATTCCAACACCTACAATTCAGGGTGGAGGAATCATCCCAATTTCGCATGGAGAACAATTCATGACAAATGAACGATCCACCACCCGGATTCCAACAGCAAAACAAAGGCCATGAGTATGAAAAAGAACCAGGAATAACAGAAGTGCTAACTCACTTGAAAAATCTATAAGCAAAATACGACTCTCAAGCAGCATCATATGATGCTAATTCAAAGCCAAGCAGCATCTTTGAAAACTCTGGAGAATCAAATGGGACAACTGGCCAATGCTCAGAGTTACAGACCGCAAGGTAACCTTCCTAGCAACACAGAACCAAATCCAAGAAACATGGGGAAGGAGCAGTGTCATGCCATCACTTTGAAAAGCGGTAGAGAAATCAACAAAAATATTGGAGTCAATGCAACTACTGAGAATGTTCCAAAAGAAAGCAGCGAAACAGAACCACAGATGGAGGGAAAAAAAAGAAAAGGAAAAAGATCAAGACAGATTTACTCCACCTCCACCTTTTCCACAGCGTCTCCAAAAAAAACAAATTGGACAAGCAGTTTTCTCGATTCTTGGAGATCTTCAAAAAGCTGCATATCAACGTTCCATTTGCAGAAGCTTTGGAACAAATGCCCAACTATGTCAAATTCATGAAAGACATTCTCTCACGAAAGAGAAGATTGGGAGATTACGAGACTGTAGCATTGACAGATAATGCAGTGCCATCATTCAGAGAAAGCTTCCCCCAAAGTTGAAAGATCCTGGCAGTTTCACCATCCCTTACACCATAGGAGAACATGACTTTGGTAAGGCTTTGTGTGATTTAGGTGCTAGTATTAACTTGATGCATTTTTCTATTTACAGGAAACTGCAGATTGGAGAAACAATGCCCACCTCAGTCTCTCTATAACTTGTTGATAGAACGCTCGTAATTCCGAGAGGTGTAGTTGAAGATGTGCTTGGCAGATTTTATTGTCCTTGATATGGAGGAAGACAAAGACGTGCCTATCATCCTCGAGAAACCATTCTTGGCTACAGGTCGAACCATTATTGATGTACAAAAATATGAACTGACCATGAGGGTACATGACCAAGAAGTAACACTCAATATTTTGAATGCCATGAATTTCCTGGATGACAAGAAGGAAGAATGTTTCAGACTTGATGTGATAAATAGTACCATCCAGAACTCCAAT
This sequence comes from Zanthoxylum bungeanum, assembly GCA_019454045.1. Classification (NCBI taxonomy): domain Eukaryota; kingdom Viridiplantae; phylum Streptophyta; class Magnoliopsida; order Sapindales; family Rutaceae; genus Zanthoxylum; species Zanthoxylum bungeanum. The sequence continues at coordinate 3,947 of SKCR01043065.1, forward strand.
GCAATGCAAAGTTCTACTGACAAATTAAAGCATGTCATCTGCCTGAGGAGCCCGAAGATAAAGCGTGTTGCACACTGAAGAAACCAAAGCTTGAACTACAAGCAACAGAAGAGAAAATGTTCCACCAGCTCAACGAATTGGAGGAATTTCACATACAGCCTTTTGAGAATGCCAAACTTTATAAAGAAAAGGCCAAGAAGAGACATTATGAAAAGTTAGTGCGCATACAACTGAAACCGGGGCAGTGGGTACTGTTAAACAAATCAAGGTTGAAACGCTTCCCATGGAAGCCAAAATCAAGGTGGTCAGATCCATTCTTAATCACCCAAGTTTTATCACATGGAGTCGTTGAGTTACATGATCCCAACTCCAACAAAACATTCAAGGTTAAAAACAAACGTGTCAAACACAACTGGGGAGAATCAATTGAGCGACAAAAAGAAAGTGTCACACTTTCAAATCCAACCTAACGTTCAGGCAGTCATGTCTAGCTGATGACATAAAACTTAGCGCTAGCAGTGAGGCAACCCATGCAATTTGTGTATATATTCAAATTTGGTGTGTTTTATTTTGGTGTGTTTAATTTTATAGGTAAAGTCACATTTCAGGATGGAAGAAGTTCTCACAAATCTTTACAAGCAATTTCCTTCTCTCCCTCAAAATTCTCTGATGAAATTTTACAAGGCTCGCATTGAACGGATGAGACTTCTGATGATCAAAGGTATTCCTAATGACATTCGTTGGATTATTGAAGCACGGGTCCGATTGGTAGGTGAGTCTTCTGATTCTTTTATTTCATATCTGTCTGGTTTAGGAAGAAGCACTTTTGCTAAAAAAAGAAGAGCTAAAAAAATAGGTGTTTGCTATAAATGTGCACGCATGATATGTAATACTCATTGTCATTCTTTAGGAATGATGTCTGATAACCGTGAAGATACAATTAAATTCATTAGGGATGACTTGAGTAAAGAGTCTTTGGATGACATATCATTGACTCTTGAGACGCATCCCAGTGGATATGTGCATCACGCAATTCATATGTTATATGCACAGTTTCGAAAAGAATGACAACAGTTAAGTTTCGGGAATCTGACTCTAAAAGATCCTGTTTGCCAATTTATAGGAAAATTGGATGGGAAGCTTGTCCCTGACGCATAGACGTCATTCAAGCCGTTACTTCTTGTAAATATTATTATCTCTTTATATTTAACTAATAATTGTGATTTATTTTGTTATTTTCTTTTATATTCTCCGACAGGATCCAGACTTTTTGACTTTCACGATATATTTTATTGTTTAGCTAATAATTATCATTTGACAGGTACTAGTGCTATTATTATTCACCCTTTTTCAGGTGTTATAAATTCAACTCATCATTGCACTCTTGAAGGCATCCGGGTTTGAGAAAGAAATACATAAAAAAAAAATATGGAAGCCACTTCAAGAAGATGAGTTATAAATATATGTGTGTTTTGCAGTACTAGTGTTGGTTCTAAGCAAGAGATCGTTGAAGCAGCACATGAATTGGGTCAAGTCATAGCTGAAAGGAATATGCACCTAGTATATGGTGGTGGCAATCTTGGACTAATGGGGTACGTTTCAAGGGCCGTACAGGAAGGAGGTAGTCAAGTTCTGGGAATCATCCCAAAACCCTTGGTAGAGGCGAATCTGATGGGACCGTCAAACGGAGAGGAACTAATCGTGCCAGGTATGTCTGAACGACTGGTGGAAATGATTAACCGTGCTGATGCTTTTATTGCTTTGCAAGGTGGCTTGGGTATGATGGAGGAAATTTTTACAGTTGTATCTTGGGCGAAATTTTTAGCCTATGAACCACAAATTGACCCTATCATTTCCAAGATTAATTGGTCTGATAATGATCGTAGTAAGAAGCGTCGGATAAATCTGGATCTTAACCTTTAATTTTCTTTTTAGATATAGAATCTCAGCTAACCAGGTATTGTTTTCTAAACTTTTCTTCTACTTTTTAGACATTGGGGACAATGTCTCAATTAGGTTTAAGGGAGGGGATTAGTTAACTAGTATCTTGTAAATATTTTATTATTTTGTTGTTTATATTTGATTTTTAGTCAAAAAAATAAATTAATTAAAAAAGTGAAAAAAAAAATATTTTGTGTTTTTGTGTTTTAAACTTGACTAATCAGGTAAATTTGGTGTGAGATAGTTGTGTAAGGAATTTCTACTCCTGAGACGTATCTCAACCTATTTTGTAACAAGTTAATTTTTGTTTATTTCCTTTTGAATTATTTAATTTGGGAATTCTTCATAAAACTGACTAAAATGGATCTTCATATGCTCAGTTGACAGATATTATCAACATGCATGGTAACATACGGACATGAGTTGTAATTGAAAAGTTTGTAATATTCATTGCTATAGTTTAATTGGAGGAAGCATCTAAATAAACGATGGAATAAAAAAAACGTCTGAGATCCGAGTAATTAAGTCCGTAGGGTGTTTTAACACATAGTGCCCTAAAACCAACTGGTTTGGGAGTCAATGACTTAAATCACGCTACATGGATTGAAGTTGTTATAAAAAATATATATTTATCTGAAATCCAAGTAATTAAGTATGTAAGGGTTTCTTAACACCTAGTGCCCTAAAACCAACTGGTTTGGGAGTCACTGGGCCAAAGCTTGCTACATGGATTGAATATATTGTATATAAATAAATAAATAAATAAATATATATATATATATATATATATATATATATATATATATATATATAAATTCATTGCTAAAAAAGGTGTGAATTCTGATATAACTTTAGGACAAAAATATTACTCTCTTTTCAACTACACTTATGAATATTGTGGGCACAATTATTTGATTAATACTTTATTGGTTGTGTATATGGAGAATGGTAAAAATAATCGGAGAGTTCACTTATTTAGTAATTTAGAATGAAAGAAAACAACTATTAACTTGTTTAGTCACTAACTTATTTATTCTCTTTTCTTTTGTCTTTTTACTTTTGTGTGCATTAGTTTGATGTTTGTGGGTATCGTCAATGTAAGCCCTCATGAGACTATAACTCGTTCACTAGGGACACCTAGGGGTTTAAAGGCTTGTTGCATATGCTAAATACAACCGTGATCTCTACGAAAGTGGCTTAGTTTAATTTTATTTTAATGATGTTTATGTTATTTTATTTTGTTGTTTTGCTCAAGGACTAGCAAAATGTTAGGTTTGGGGGTGTGATGAGTGATAAATATATCACTATTTCCCACTTTTTGACCTAATATTTTGTATAATTTCTTGGGTTTTATGAATATTTTGATGTGTTTTAGTTTATTTCGTAGATAAAATAAAATCGGGACTTAATGGAATCAATCAGGACAAAATGTGGAACAAATAAGGGCAAAAACTGGACTTGACATTTTGATTTGGAAACTTGAAATGGCGTTCTAACGAAGTACAAATTCAGAAATTCTAACTTTGCGCAATTGTCGTATTTTGGCCATAACTTTTTACTCCGATATCGGATTATGGTGATTCAAGTTTCAAATTAAAGAAAACTCAAAGATCTACAACTTTGAAGTTCATAATAATTTCGAATTGTGAAATTTCCATGACCGAAGTTGATAAAGTATCTGGAAGTGTGTTATGTGTAATTATTAAAGTCATTTTCAAAAACAAATAATAAAATAAAAAATGAAAATTGTCAAACTTCCACCAAACATGGAGGATTTGGTGCCATGTTTGGTGTCATGTTTGGTGCTATGTTCGGTGGAGTGATTGGTGGAGAAATTGGTGGAAGCCTTTAAATTTGCCTATAAATACCAAGCTAAACTTTGTAAATTTTTTATGCTTTCTTTGGAGGAATTTCTCCATGAAAACCTAAAGGAAAGTGTATTGTATATTTATTTAAGTTTTCTTGTATTTTCTTTTTATTTAATTAATAAAATTTTGTGTGTTTTCATTTACAGCATGAGCAGGTAATCTCATTCTGCTTTGGTGAAAATGTGAGACTTTTAATATAATAAATTAGATTAATCTCCCTTATTTTAATTAAAATTTGAATTAATTAGTTACCGCCTATATGGCTAGTTTAGGTGACAACTTTATTTACCGCCTATATGGTCGGTTTTGAATTCCAGACTTAGTTTCCTCATATATGGTCGGTTTAGGTAATAACCTTGTTACCGCCTATTTGGTCGGTTGGACTTAATTGAGACAAATGGAATTTTCGCCTTTATGATCTGGTTAAATATAATTAATTAATCGGTAAACATTGACAATAAGGGAGATTTCTAATTTTGAAATATTAAAAGTGGATCCTCTAACCCTAATATTTTCTTTCATTATTCTAATTTTACTTTTATTTATCTTTAAGTTATTTTTTATGATGTTTCGTTTATTTAAGTGTTTAGTAATCATTGGTATGTGCTGTAACTAAATACATAATCTGGGGTTGTAATGAATTCCAATATCACCGGTTTATAAGGGGTTATTTTGTTTCTTGGGTAATATAAAAGTTTATTTATTAAGTCTTAAGCTTAATGCTTCTTGTTAACTGGCCATTAATAAGATTGATCTAGTAAACTTAAAATAAACTTGAAGAAAGAATTTTAGGTTTCCGCCTTAGACTTAATAGCCCATGATCTCCCTTAAAGATTATATACCCCTTAATAGATTTCCTTCCATGATAGACATATACCTGTCGGGCGTGGGTAGCCACCATTGGAACTTAATCTTAATGAATTCAGGTAACTTGGTTGACATAGACATATGATTAATTGGGTTATTTGGGTGTTTGCCTCTAACCATCGATAAAAGCTTTTGCATATTTTCGTGTTCCAGGTTAATAAACCGATATATTGCACAAACATAAGATAACCACTTCATCTTTAAAAGATATTGGAAGGATTCAAAACCCTAGATAGTTTTATAATATTAATTTTACCTTTAATTCACTTTCACACTGTTTTAATTACTTGTCTTTAAGTTTAAAATCACCATCCAATCAACAAACCAATTTATTAGGTACTTGTAAACATTTAACTTCATAAATTGATAGCTAAGGTATTAAGTCCTCGTAGGATTGATACATTTTATACTACTTGAGCGATATGTGTGCTTGCATAACGTGAGTGATTTCACCGATCAATGAGAGATGTTCGAGATGAGGTGCAAGCAATAAGACACAATAATCCACAGGGACATAGGCCACCACGGCTGACTAGAGCTAATGAGGCATGGCCCGTACCCTCTAAGCCTAGTGGGCGGTGTACTTTACCCATGGATGAGATGTCGGTCGAGAATGAATTTGATTATGATGAGGAGTTTGATAGAGTATCAGAGGTGGATATGGGTGAATTTCGACCTAGACGAGGTAGGAATGAAAGGCTGTTCAGGAGAAGTCATGAGAGTGAGGAAGATGGTGACTTGGGTAAAATCAAGATGGTTATTCCTTCCTTCCAAGGCAAGAGTGATCCTGAAGCTTATCTAAAGATGGATCATAAGCTAGAGCTTCTTTTGTACTGTCATAACTATTCAGAGCTTAAGAAGGTGAAGTTGGTGGTTATTGAATTTACCGATTATACACTTGTTTGGTAGGACCAAATGATGACAAACATTATAAGGAATAGGAAGCGCCCGATCACTACATGGACATAATTGAAAACAGTTATGAGGAAATGGTTTTTACCTAGCCATTAATACCGAGGAAGACAAGGGTTTCGGAGTGTCGAAGACTACCACAAAGAGATGTAAATTGCCATGATTTGCGCAAATATCGAGGAAGATCGAGAGGCCACTATGGCACGGTTTCTAAGTGGGCTGAATATGGAGATTGCAAATGTAGTGGAATTACAATATTATATGGAGTTAGAGGACATGATACATATGGCAATGAAAATAGAGCGCCAACTGAAGCGAAAAAATGCATTAAGGAGCAATTCGGGTCCAAATAATACATGGAAGCCAAAATGGGGAGATAATGACAGAGATGGCACCACATCTAGGTTTAGATCAGAGGCCTTAAAACCAAGGGAAGACTTTACTACCAAACCTAAACCAAAAATTAGTACTCCACCAAATAAGAGTCGTGACCTTAAATGTTTCAAATATCTGAGGCGTGGTCATATAACTTCACAGTACCCTAATAGAAGGATCATGTATATAGGGGGTGATGGTGAGGTAATTTCAAATGGTGAGGATGTTGCGGAGGAGATGCCCGAGTTGGAGGTCGCCACTGATGAAGAAGAAATTGAGTATGCAGCCAAGGGGGAGTCCATTGTGACTCGATGTGCTTTAAGTACCCATGCCAAGGTTGAGGATGATATGGCTCAACAACGAGAGAACATATTCCATACTAGATGTCTAGTCTAGAACAAGGTATGCAACATGATTATCGATGAGGGCATTTGTACTAATGTGGCTAGCACAATACTTGTTGAGAAGCTGGGTTTGACTTTGCTTAGACATCCTAAGCTTTATCTTTTGCAGTGGTTGAATAACAGTGACAAGGTTAAAGTCAATAAGTAGGTCTTGGTTAGTTTTACAATTGGTAAATACAAGGATGATGTCTTATGTGATGTAGTCCCCATGCAAGCTGGGCATTTGTTACTAGGGTGTTCTTGGTAGTTTGATAGGAGAGTGATGCATGATGGGTTTCGAAACAGATATTATTTTGAGCAAGATGAAATAAAAGTTACACTTGTTCCATTGACACCACATGAAGTTTTTGAAGACCAAATGAAATTACAGGCTTCTACCGAGAAAATACCCACGGGCGAGATCGAGAATGTGAGTCGAGGGGGTGAAGTTGACAGTTCCAGGGGATTAGGTGAGAGATATACTGAGCATGCACAAAATAAAGAGAGTGTGGGTAGAATGAAAAATAGTTTCTTTGCTAAAAATGGGAATTGAGGAGATAGTATGCCAAGAATAAAGTTATGATCCTCATTTTGTATAGAGAAACTCTTCTGAGTTCTGATGAAACTAACCATAACATTGTTTTACCTAGTGTGTTTACTTCTTTATTGCAGGATTATGATGATGTGTTTACAGGGGAGATACCTCATGGCTTACCACCATTTCGAGGTATTGAACATCATATCGACTTCATCCTAGGGGCGGTCATTCCTAATCGACCAGCCTACCGCGGTAACCTTGAGGAAACTAAGGAGCTCCAAAGGCAAGTTGAGGAGTTGATGAGCAAAGGGTACGTCCAGGAGAGCATGAATTTGTGCGTAGTTCCAGTCTTGTTAGTACCAAAGAAAGATGGCACATGGAGAATGTGCGTGGATTGTCGAGCAGTCAACAATATCACTGTAAAGTATTGCCACCATATCCCTAGATTAGATGATATGTTGGATGGATTATATGGGTCTTATATTTTTTCTAAAATTGACCTTAAAAATGGGTATCATCAGATTAAGATGCGGGAAGAGGATGAATGGAAGACTTCTTTTAAAATAAAATATGGACTATATGAGTGGCTTGTGACGCCATTTGGGCTTACAAATGCCCCCAACACTTTTATGCGTATGATGAATCATGTTTTACGTGCTTTTTTGGGAAAATTTATAGTCGTATATTTTGATGATATTTTAGTGTACAACAATAATTTAGATAAGTATATAGGACATGTGCAATCTGTGTTTGATGTTTTGAGGAAGGAATTGTTGTATGTTAATCTAAAAAAATGTGACTTTTGCATGGAAAAAGTGATATTTTTGTGGTATGTCATTAGTGTTCAAGGCATTGAGGTCGATGCAGACAAGGTTAAATCCATTCGTGAGTGGCCTACACCTAAGAGCATCACTGAGGTTAGGAGCTTCTATGGACTAGCCAGTTTCTATAGGAGGTTTGTAAATGACTTTAGCACTATTTCCGCAACACTTACTGAAGTCATAAAGAAAAATATTGGTTTTCATTGGGGGGAGGAACAAGAAAGTGCCTTTTAAACTCCTTAAAGATCGTTTATGTTCTACGCCAGTTTTAGCCTTACCTAACTTTAACCAAACTTTCGAGATTGAGTGTGATGCTTCAGGTGTTGGCATTGGAGCAATTCTTATGTAGGAACGACGTCCTATAGCTTTCTTCAGTGAAAAGCTAAATGGTGTAGTGCTACGATACCCGACCTATGACAAAGAGTTTTATGCGCTAGTCAGGGCACTGGAAACTTGGCATCATTACCTTTGGCCAAAGGAGTTCATGATTCACACTGACCATGAATCTCTGCGGCATATCAAAGGTCAATGAAAGCTTAACAAACGGCATGCCAAATGGATGGATTTCATGGAGACCTTTCCATATGTCATTTGATATAAGTAAGGTAAGAAAAATGTGGTCGCTGATGCATTGTCAGGCAGGTATGCTTTACTTACATCCTTGAGTTCTAAGTTTCTTGGTTTTGAATTTATCAAGGACCTATATGCAAATGATCATGACTTTGTTGAGATTTACAATGCATGTGAAAATGGCGCATGTGATAAATTTTACAGGCAAGATAATTTTTTATTTAAAGAGAATAAATTGTGTGTGTCTAGCTATTATATGCGTGAATTATTGGTACATGGATCACATACTGGAGGTCTTATGGGTTATTTTGGTGTTAAAAAACTTTGGATATCTTGCATGAGCATTTTTATTGGCCTAAAATGAAGAAGCATGTCATGCGCATTTGTGATGGGTGGATTACTTGTAGGAGGGAAAATCTAAAGTTCAACCACATGGGCTTTATACACCGTTACCTGTTCCCCAGGCACCATGGGTAGATGTTTCCATGGATTTTGTGTTAGGATTGCCTAGATCTAGGAAGGGACGATACTTTATTTTTGTTGTAGTTGACCGTTTTAGCAAGATGGCACACTTTATTGCATGTCACAAATCAGATGATACCATACACATTGCTTACTATCCTGAGGTTGTTCGTTTACATGGGATGCTTCGGAGTCTAGTATCGGACATGGATGCAAAGTTCTTAAGTCATTTTTTGGAAATTTTTATGGGGTAGGCTGGGAACTAAACTCTTATTTTCCACCACTTGTCACCCACAGACCGACGGTCAGATTCAAATCATTAACAAGACCATGTCCCAACTATTATGTACTGTTATTTCTAAGAATTTGAAGTCATGGGAAGAATGTTTACCTTTCATTGAGTTTGCATATAATCGTAGTATTCATTCCACTACTTCTTATTCTTCTTTTGAAATTGTGTATGGTTTTAACCCACTAACACCTCTGGATTTATTGCCCTTGCCCGTTGATGAGAGAGTTAGCCTGGATGGTAAGCGCAAAGCCGATTTGGTCCAGTCCATACATGAGAAAGCACAAAACACATTGAGAATAATAATGAACAATATACCTCGCATGCCAACAAGGGTAGACGCCGTGTCTTATTCGAACCAGGTGATTGGGTTTCGGTGCACATGCGCAATGAGCGATTTCCAAAGCAATTACAGTCTAAAATCCAACCCAGAGGCGATGGCCCATTTCAAATTCTTGAAAAAATAAATGACAATGCCTACAAAGTGGATTTTCCAGGTTAGTATAATGTTTCTGTGACATTTAATGTTTCTAACCTTTCTTTGTTTGATATAGATTCGAGGTCGAATCCTTTTGAGGAGAGGGGGAATGATGAGGCCCATGATGCAGCCCACGATAGACACGGATGGACCACCACCGTACATGTTTCAGAAGGTCCAATCATGAGGTCTCGAGCTAAGAAGATCCAGGAAGCAATGCATGGATTCATACAGAAGATTATATCTGATTATTCCCACGCCTATACTACATTGAGTATGAGCTTGAAGCTGGATGAACCAATGATGGTGAACCTTATTCAGGCCATATAGCAACAAGATACTGAGGCCTATTATATTATAGTTATTTGATAATAATTATTATTTTATTTAGGGCTTGACATTTATTATAATTCGTCCCTTTATTTATGTTTGAGTGTATTACTTTAGATTATTATTTTATGTTTGGGAATTAGGTTAAGCATGCAAAAGTTTGCACGTGGGGATAACTTAGGTTAGTTTTATGATACATGCATGTTGGCAAGTGGGTAGTTTCGTCTTTTGTCTTTTTTGGGTTAGGGTTTTTGGTTGAAGCCTCCTTATAAAATGCTAACTTTTGTTCAGTTTTGATCAACTCTTCTTCAATAAAATTATATCAATTTCGTGAACTTTGAGAAACCCTCAATTTGCTCTCACTGGTTTTGACTTAGCAAAGGTCTGCTAATCCTTTGTGGTTCCCCATTAGCACTCTAGGTTTCTGTTGCTTGTTCTTCAGAGGTTTAGAGTTTTTATTCGAACTGTCTTGGCTTTTTAGGAACGGTTTCAATCTTGTGTGGGTTTGCTTGGCTTGTTCCAGGCAGGTTCTCATCACATTTCGGTCATTTCCTAATTAATGTGTATTTGTATTTAATATATGATTTTATTAAATACACATTAATTAATTTTCAAATGAGATATTTGACATATATCATTAATATATGCATTTGGATTATTTAAAGTAAATATAATACATATATTTAGATATTTATATTTAAGTAATTATTTAATTATTTAATTGTTAAATAATTAAAGTAATTGAAATATAAAATATCTCAGTTGATATTTAAATTTGGAAATGATTAAAGTGTAAATGTTTGACTTTTACATTTAAAGAAAAGGTTATCAAATTGGATTTGATTTCTTTATTTTGTTTGAAAAATTAGAAAATATCTTTTTCTTATTTTCTTGCAAAATTCGGCCACTTGAGGGAAGTATAAAAGGGTTTCATTTTTCTTTTATAAAATTAGGTTAAGCATTTTCAAGAATACAAAGTTGGAGTTGAGAGAAAAATCAAAAACCAAAAGGCTAAAGGATTTTTTCAAAGAAAACTTGAAATCTAAGGTAGTTTCTTCTTTTCTTTAAATTGGAAATTGTTCCTATGATTTCTTAGCTCAACATATGATGTAAGTTATATTTTTCACTCTCTTGATTTTGTGTTGAGATTCTTGAAAGCTTGAAAAAAACATATATGCATGTATGATAATTAAAGTAAACTTGTTAATGGTTAACAAGCACACTTTTTGTCATTTGATGACTTGGTTGTCATTCTAGAGTGTTATGATTAGGGATGGCAATTTTACCCGCAAACCCGCAAAAACCCGCCCGCAATGGGTAGGATTTAGTAAATATATTAGTGGGTGAGGTGCGGGTTTGGTAATTTAAAGCAGAACCCGCTGCGGGTGCGGTGCGGGTTTGGTATTTAAGAAAAAAATGCTGGTATCCGCATACCCGCAATATTATTTTTTATTAATTAATATTTTTATGGCAATATAAAAAAACCTTCATATAAAAACAACTAACAAAACCTAAACCTAAAACACTAATCCACAGTTCCACACTCCCACTCAACCGCAGCCCGCAACCTGCCCAACTGAAGATTTTTTGCATGACTATTATTGTTTTTTTTATTCACACTTGTTAATAAAATTATAATACAAAAATTTGGATTAAGTTCACATGATCAGAAACGGGAAAGAAGCAAAATAAGCTAGTGTTTGCTGCAACTTCAGTAGCTTTCCTGCTTCTTCATTACACTTACACCGCTTGAGCCTTGTAAGCATCACTTTCATTACACTTAGCATAAAAAATATGATCAAAGGTTGGTGATTACTTTTTAACTTATTTTCGATTGAGTTGGCTAACTTAGATCATTATAATTATGAAGGGAATAAATCGTTTTAATTATGTTTATATGAAAAAATAAACATATGGTACTGAGTCTTTCATACATTATGTTATCTATGTACTGTATATACATACATTGCATGTTGTATATGTCAAATGAAAAACAAATGTGAAAACTACAGCTAGCAATTAAAAATAAATTATTTAATTAAAAATATTATATTATTAAGAACAAAAAGTAATTCAATATTTTAAAAACCCGTAAAAAATTCGTTGGGTACCAATGCGGGTTTGGTAATGAAAATTAAAACCCGCAACGGGTATGGTGCGGGTTTGATAATTTATTTACATGTGCGGATGCGGGTTTGGTAATGGAAAACCAGCACCATACCCTACCCACTGCCATCCCTAGTTATGATCACTCTTGTAATACCTAAAATTATTCTTGAGTTCTTCATTGGTGGAGAATTTGATTGGTGTTAATATTAATATGATTAATATTGAGAAAATTGGATTTAAAGCATGAAAAATGAATATTTTTGCATCCAGATCAGATCTGGAAATTCTGAAAATTTGGTGTTGAAATTTATGTTATTTAAATATATTACATGTGTATTGGGCATTAGAATAATTGCCGGAAATTATTTCGGATTGAAAATATGTGAAAAACGGTGTTACCGGGTGAGTTTCGGGCTTACCGGGTGACGACTGTCCAAATAGTGAATTGGTCACAGTTCGGGCTGCCCATGAACTGCACGCCCATGAACTGCACAAGTACTATTGGGGCTGACCTGGGCAGCCCCCGTGTGTATTGGTTGGTCGGTTCGGTCAAAAACACATTTTATGTTATTTTACGGAAAAATATTTTCGTAAAAGTTTCGCGATGTTATCTAAATTAATATGTCGTTATTTGATATCGAATAATATGTTTAGGTGAAATATGAGTGAATTATTCATATTGGATATTGAATAATTTATTCGATAAGTTTAAAAATTTTAAAGTTACGATTTCACCCGAACAGCGCCCTTCTGTTGCGCCTGACCCCAACAAAATGGTATCAGAGTGAGTCTGATCCTACATCCATTACATTTGTCATGCTTGATATATGATATTTAATCTAATTTTATTATTTCTATATGCATGTGAAATTAATTTCATTAATTTCGGATTGTTTGACATTAGGAAAATTATATTTTAATAAGGCATTAAAGTGACTAGTATTATGAATACTTATTTCTTGGTCTGCCTTGTTAGTACTGATGCGAATGATTTCTTGATGTTGTAGTTGTATCGTGCCAAAGCTGTGCAATTATGGTTGATAGTAGTTCATTTGCGCCGGTAGAACTTATATGATAAAAGATAAATTCAAGTGAAAATGGATTCTTTAACGTGCCAGAGTTGTCAGGACTACATCGGTAGCTTGAGTTTGTCATTGACAAGTGAAGCTTTGATACGTCTCCTGTGAACGTGCCAAAGTTGTCATAACAAGAAACGGTCATGATCAAAAATCAAGAGTCACAGTGAGTGTGATTGACAATGAATTGTCTACCTGTGAATATATGTAGACGAGAACGTGTCAAAGTTGTGAGTTGAAATATATTCATGGGGTCCACTTCCCATTATGTAATTCAATTTAATTATTGAATTCTCATTTTCCGTTGGGGATTACGACATTACGTAAAGTAGTGGGAGGCACTGTTGGGTTAGAAATCCATAACTAAGGCAATATGTAATATTGTGAAACTGCCGCTTATGTTTTCTTTATTCTATACTGTTGATAGAATTAAACTTTTAATCCACTGCATGCATATTTTATATATATATTCTGACTTCACTTATGGTTGTATATTTATAGGATAAGTTCTAGATTAAGAGTATGTTAGGATATTGTTAGATTAGTCTAAACCATCGGGAACTGTTATTATGATTTTCTTGAAAGATCAAGATTGTTAGTGACTTAGTTACTAAGTCATGATAGGTAATCTAAATAGATATTGATTTTATGATATAATTCTCTAGAGAGAATAGTTTCTTATGCAGTAAGAATTGACGTGAATTAGTTCATGTCTCAAGATTCTTCACTGGCATTAAGAAAACCCTATTAGGTATTTGTTTATCTGATAATGTTGTTTCTTGGCTTTAGTGATCTTTAGAGATCACATGTCCGACATAATTTACTGATCAATTATTTACAATTGTTGTGAATAGTTGAAGGTAAATTATAAAGCTAAAAAAAGGAGATGCGTATAGTTGTGTGTAGAAAATATCGATTCTCACAACACGACAACTATAGGTATTGGATACCAGATCTCCCGTCTAATTATTTAAAATATTATCTAATGATTGTTTTTATATATGATATTAGAACTTGCGAATATTGGATAGTTACTTGTTCTTTATAAACAATTGTTACATATTTTAATACGACTATTAGTGTCATATGATATTTTTTATTGGGACGGTTGTGGGACCCCTATGATCGGATCGGTATCTTGGGTAGCGAAAATAGGTCTAACCAATAGTAATTGAGTATGTGTATATTTTTAAATATTTTAATGAAATATTATATTCCATTATGAGTGTATAGGAAAAAAATCGGGGTTGAATCGGAGTCCAGAAACTCAAATACGGGAAAAAAATTCAAGGCGGGCGCACGCACTGTGCGCTACAGTGCGTACGAACTATAGCACAATGATGTGCGCTAATAATTTTTTTTTCAAAATCTTTCCATAATCTCTCTTTCCAGAGAGGTGAAAGAAATAGAGTATTTTACCCTAATTACTTTTCAACCTTCCCTAAACACTTTCAAACACTCAAAATTTAATTTTAACATCAAAAACCAACATTAACACATGTTAAAGAATAAAATCATATTTTCCAAAATATCAAATATTTTTTATAAAAACATAAATTTATTCTAAATATGGACATGCGTAAATTTTGAATCTAAAACACAAACCAAATTAGAATCCCACAATGAAGTGACTCATGAATAATTATAGGTCACTCAAAGGTGGTTAGGTGATTCTAGAATGGTAGCCATAGCTCCAAGCTATCATCTAGAGTTTCAAACTCTAATTTTATGTTTATGTTCAACATAAACATTTTGACCCAATCACAAACATATTGTGTTTATGCTTCCAAAGCATCCATACACAATTCATAAGCCTAATTTCAACATCAAGCTATGTTATTATGTATCTAATACATATTAAATCACTATATGTTTCACTAATGATAATTCACTAATAAGATTATAGCTTTAGAGAAGATCAGGTTTACCTAGTAAGCTTGATTCCGAGATCCAATCTTATTCTCCTTGTTGAAATATTATAGAGAACTTTCAGAGTAAGCAAGTTTGACTCTAAGATCCAATCTTGATTCCAATTATAATAAGCTTCATTCCAATATCCAATCTTGATTCCTCCTTATTGAAATGTTGTAGAGAAATTCCAAAGCTTCTCTAACACTTCTTTTACTTAGGCTATTATTTCTAATTCTTACTTCTTTTAGCTTTCACAAGCTTAACTTTCTTAAGTTCAAGCTTAATTAAAAACTTGCTCAAGCTTTCCTTTTATAGCAAAACTTATGCAATTTTTAATTAATAAAATTCTTAATCAGCTTTTAGGTGAGCTTAATCCAATTTATCCAAATATGTATAATTAGGTGTGATTAATCACTTTTGTCTACCACTTTGATTTAATCCAATTAAATGAAGACAAAGTTTCATTAATGGATTAGTTAAATATCTACCACTTTGATTTAATCCAATTACATCAAGACAAATACACCTATTATTACATTTTTATAATTACCAAAATATCCTCCAATGGTAAAGATATTTATGAAATTACAACAAAACCCTTGTGTGATTTTGGATTAATCCAATTGAGTCAAAGTAAATAATTAATGGTATCCAATAACATTTAATTATTTTAGTTGATAATTATAATATCAAATATTATTTATTATAAAAAATTATCGGTTACCCAAGTGCTCAACGAGTACACTTCATATTATGGGGCTCTCTAAGTTCAGACACGTTCGTCATATAAGCCTATCTTATATGTACGCAATTCGAAACCTCTAAATTCGCGAGGAACCTTCACATATCAAATAGTTGTCTTTATCATATAAACATAAATCACCATCTTTATTGTTCATTTTATATCCATTTTTATCCAATATCGGTAACGATATTATCTGTCTGATAAGAGAGAGAACATAATAATAGTCATGTAAAATTAATTTACATCCATTAGGGAGATCTGGACCAATTGTCCATATTGGATCTCCCATTGTTAAGCCTTATTTTAACTCTCATGGATTGCATGGAGTTGCAAATATGAGTGAGACTATCGGTGTCTAACACCCAACCACTATTTGCATATAAGACTAATGAGATGTCCATAATTGGAAAAATACAAAGCGTACTTAGGGTTTCAGCTTTTCCTTTCATCTCTGGACAATCTTTTTCTTTCAGTGTCCATACTTCTTGTAGTGTAGACATGTATCACGAGCTATATACGGTCTTGCAGTTTGTTTCTTTAAATCTTTCTTCTTATTTTCCATTTTAATCTTCTTAGACTTTCTAAAAGTATTTGAAGAGCTTCCTCCACCATGGAGGTACAAAGTGGGATTCCCTTTATATGTTGTGAAGCTCTTCATATGTGGCTTGCATCGAATGCATTACAAAGCCAACATATGTATCGGGTAAAGAAGACAAAATCAGATTTTGGCCCAGCCATTTATCTATTATAATGTCTTGTCATTCCAAATATCGGATTTGGTCTATCATGTTCAAACATGAATATTAACCGCTCCTTCATCCTTGAGCGTAGCGTGGAACAATTCCTTAGACCCTCGATATATCTTCATTTCTTGATTTACTTCAAACAACTCCTTGAGTGTTCTTATAATGCTCCAAGCATTTGGTACATCTTTGTACTGTCTAAGAAAATCATGAACAATTTTGACGGACATTGGATTGAGTGTAACTTATCTCAATAGTTCTGACTCCTAGACAAGGTGGATGTTCATCTTTTACTCTTAGTATCTTGAGGCTCCTTTTAGTTTATTACAATCAAAAAGTGGGGCTAATGGATTTGCGACAGCCTTCTACATGACAACAATTAAACACTAGCATAACATTTTCATTTCAATATAATAACACTAATGTGATTATGGATTTTAAATCTATTAATACCCTCCTATTACTTTACGTAATTCTGTAATCTCTCTTATTGGAAAAATAAAAATCAATCAAAATTTCATAGCGGGAAGTGGATCCCGTGACATTTACTCCAGCCTCACAATAATGACGGTCTTGGCCTTTATAAACTCATTAAGTAGACCTCAAAGGTCAATCACATTCATGTGACTCCTAAATTTGGTCCTGAACCTTTTCTTATCCTCACAATAATGACGGTATTGAATTAAGACATGTTCCATGTGTGCACTTGTCAATGTGTACTAATGCGCTTCGTAAGTACACCCTCACAATAATGACGATATTGGGGAAAACATAAACTCTTCACGCTACATTAATATTTTACCAGAGCGACCTAAGTTTCGAGCACTTATACCCTCACAATAATGACGGTATTAGACATAAGTAGTAAGAACTTAAGCATCTCTGTATTGACAAGACATAATATCCAATAATGATCCAATATTATTAATATTATTACTTAAAATAAAGTAATCACCTAATCATGAGAGATTTATGACAATCAAGTCATTAACATACTTGGGTCAAAATAAAAATTTTAATTTAAAACATGCAATGCATATCCAATATGACTTATGCATAATTAAATTAAAATTATAGAGGCATAGATTCAAAAACATGTCAAACATGCAACACATGTTGTGTGGTTAAGACATGCTCTAATATCGTTCGGTTGGGGCAGTTGTGGGACCCCTAGGGTCGGATCGATACCTCGCATAGCGGAAATGAGTCTAACCCATGGTAATTGATCATGGGTGTATTTTTAAATATTTTAATGAAATATTATATTCCAATACGAGTGTATAGGAAAAAATCGGGGTTGAATCGAAGTCCGAAAACTCAAAAATGAGAGAAAACAAAGTTCAACGCTTGCTCAGGCATTGCGCGCTGTGACTGTAGCGCAGTGATGTGCACTAATCACTTTTTTTCCAAATCTTTCCATCGGCTCTCTGGAAAGAGAGCTGATGGAAATAGAGTATTTTATCCTATTTGATTTTCAACCTCCCCTAAACACTTTCAAACACTCAAAATTTAATTTTAACATCAAAACCAACATCAACACATGTTAAAGAATAAAATCATGTTTTTCAAAATATCAAATATTTTTTACAAAAATATAAATTTATTCTAAATACGCACATGCGTAAATTTTGAATCTAAAACACAAATCAAATTAGAATCCCATAATCAAGTGACTCGTGAATAATTCTAGGTTACTCAAAGATGGTCAATTGATTCTAGAATGGTAGCCATAGCTCCAAGCTATCATTTAGAGTTCCAAACTCTAATTTTATGTTTATGTCCAACATAAATATTTTGACCTAATCACAAACGTATTGTGTTTACGCTTCCAAAGCATCTATACATAATTCATTAGCCTATTTTCAATATCAAGCTATATTATTATATATCTAATACATAATACATCACTATATGTTTCACTAATGATATTTCACTAATGAAAACATAGCTATAGAGAAGATCAAACTTACCTATTAAGCTTGATTCCAAGATCTAACCTTCTTCTCCTTGTTGAAATATTATAGAGAACTTC
The DNA here is from genome assembly GCA_019454045.1 of Zanthoxylum bungeanum. NCBI lineage: Eukaryota > Viridiplantae > Streptophyta > Magnoliopsida > Sapindales > Rutaceae > Zanthoxylum > Zanthoxylum bungeanum. Next base: position 22,397 of record SKCR01043065.1, read on the forward strand.
CAAAGTTAGAAAGCTTGACTCTAAGATCCAATCTTGATTCCAATGCTAGCAGGCTTCATTCCAAAATCCAATCTTAATTCCTCATTGTTGAAATGTTATAGAGAACTTCCAAAGCTTCTCTAAACACTTCTTTTACTTATGCTAATATTTCTAATTCTTACATGATTTAGCTTTCACAAGCTTAACTTTCTTCAGCTCAAGCTTAATTAAAAACTTGTTCAAGCTTATCTTTTATAGCAAAACTTATACAATTTTTAATTAATAAAAGTCTTAATCAACTTTTAGGTGGACTTAATCAAATTTGTCCAAATATGTATAATTAGATGTGACTAATCACCTATGTCTACCACTTTGATTTAATCCAATTAAATCAAAACAAAGTTTAATTAATGGATTAGTTAAATATCTACCACTTTGATTTAATCCAATTAAATCAAGACAAATACACCAATTATTACATATTTGTAATTACCAAAATATCCTCCAAGGGTAGAGATCTTTATGAAATTACAACAAAGTCCTTGTGTGATTTTGGATTAATCCAATTGGGTCAAAGTAAATAATTAATGTTATCCAATAACATTTAATTATTTTAGTTGATAATTATAATATCAAATATTATTTATTGTAAAAAATTATCGGCTACCCAAGTGCTCAATGAGCGCATTTCATATTGTGAGACTCTCTATGTCCAAACACATTTGTCATATAAAAGTAGCTTATATGTACGCAATTCGGCCACCTCCGAATTCGTGAAGAACGCGAACGACCTTTTGAAACTATACAAGTCGAGGTCATCACATATGTTTAAAAATTCCTCCATCGTAGGCTATCCGAGTTGTGCTTAAGAAACATAGATTACACCGTCAAGTTTCCAAAGCGCATACCTCATGTCGACATGTCCACAATTCTTTACAACTAATCAGAACACCATTTCTAATATATGAGATCCACCGTAGGTGATCAGCTTTGGCCAAATTCTTAAGAATTGTGACTTACTCACATGGATACATAAACCTCTTATAGTACACATATGGGCTGACAGATCCTATATTGATACGCACTTGATTAACGAGTGCATCGGTCCACACCTAACGAACATCTAGCGGTCAAATCATGAAAGGTCTCTAACATATATGGCATCAAAGTGTGGACGATCACACACAAAATCAATGATATCCTATAATCAAAGGATCACATATGCTACTCGACTCAAAGAGATTCATATTGACGGTGGTGTGTACTTCCAACTATTAGGAATCACATGTGAATCATTCAGTATTCTCTCCAATAAATACCCATATGTCTATATGAGCTTCCCAAGCTCATGATACATCGGGTTAAACCATTGGAACTCCAATTTCAATATACGATATGTGCTAGTCTTCTAGATTATATGAATTCGACTGAATTCCAAAACTAACTACTAAGATTATTTACTTTAAGTATAGTTTATAATAATAATATTATCCCAATGCCTGACCACCCATTGTCCAGTATTATTACATAACTATTCTAAAGTCGATGTCACTCTTAGCATATTTATATATCAATATAATATGCATAATGACATTACCATTAATAAGGTTTAAAATAAAACATGTAGTTACTTTATTAATAAATAATAAAGATATAATGTATAATATATTATTCGGATAGGCACTCCAACACTTTTTATATCTGATTGGATGACAACATTATGTTATGTCTTACATTTAATACTTGATGCGTTGCATATGCACCACCTGCATTCCATTTTTTATATATTCATTGTGGTGGGGTTTTTCTTTGGGCTTGTCCGGTTAAGTTAGTTTCCAGACTTTGTGAATTCTATAGACTCTTATTCGTCTGACATTGTCCAAAATGGGGTCTCGCCTGGTTGAGTTGGTTTCCAGACCTTATGTGGAAACACGTATATTTGCATACTTGTACATATGCATACATATATATATTATCTGATGATGTGTATGCATACACATCCGTACATGAAATTATTTGGATTTTGGTTTTCGTCAATACTATCTAATGAAATGATTATTATTCTGATATATGTCTATGTTATCTAATGAAATGTTATGAATTCTGATTCCTGTCAATGTTAGCTAATGAAGTATTCTGAAAGTATTGTACTGAATTTATAACGATGGTTTCTGCTTTGACTTATCTTTTCTATTTTTCCGAATATTGATAAGTGATATTAATAACCAAATTTCTCATTTTTAAGTTTTAATTAATAGGCTAACTTTATTGCAGTTCTAAAATAAATTATGATATATTTATTAAGTATTTGGATCAATTTATAATTTCACAATAACTATATATGTTACGAAGATGATGTGGGATACAATAAGTGTATGATGTCGATGTGCATTCATCGTAGAGGTATTAGTTAGGAACTCCATTCGGACGACGTTAATCTCATACTTATTCTAAAATATGTAGTGAGTTTCGTACGAGCATTGTATGCATAAATGGGTACATATGTATGTTTATGTCTCAGTCATGTATTTTGTGAATATTTTGACTTTTAATCTTTTATTTGATGCCTTTTGATCTCTGAAAGTTTTTTATGTCTCTGTTATCAGTTAAGATCTTAGATTTGTATGTGTTTGCATTTCTCGAAGGTTTGTATGTGGAAGGTATACATGAAAACTCTTATGTTTGAAATATTTTTCGCATATTTATGAGTACAGGTAAGCTTTCTGATGTTGTATATGTACGATTGTTATGTAGAGGATTTGAGGTTCTGTACAAGTTATATTTTCTGAATTCATATAAATAATTATATATAACTTGGATTTTGAAAGTTCAAAAGGTTTTCTGTATAAAGATTAGTACTTGAGTTATTACTAAAGAAAGTTTTAAGCTTTCTGATTTAATGATATTTCAAATATGTTTCATTTTCTGGTATATGATAAAAGAGTTTAACTTCAGAATCCAAATGATTTAGATATTACTTTTCTCGATTACAGATTTTTTAAGGTTTCGATTTTGTATTATGTATGTCTTGTGAATTCAATTTCTGGATCAATATATGTAAGTATTTTCAGAAGATTTTGTATATAATTGATGTAAAGAATAATACGAAATTTAAAAGATTTTTAGTATAAGTTCAAGTATAGTTTTTAAGTTCTAAATTTGTATATATGTGTCGTTTGTCGATGACTATATAATTATGTGGTTCCATGCATATCAACATAATATTTTAAAGGTTTTTTGACAAACATATATACATATATATATATATATATATATATATATGTGATTATATATTACTTTCAAGACTTATTCTTGTCTTTTATGGTATGAGTATAAGTACTTATTGAGTTTTATAACTCAAACCAAAACATTTTGCTAGTTTTGCAAGTTAGCAACCAGATCAGTCAGCTATTCAAGCTTTTGGAAAGTCATGCTCGAGACGACGGATCACCCAAGTTGCAGTCAACCACCCTAGAGTCCTAGGAAGTGTCGTAGATATCTAAAAATAATGTTTCTTATGTTTATGTTTTGAGTCGTGATGAGCACGCTGTTGTATATTATAAGTAAAAGTTTTAAATTTATATGTATAATTATGGACACTGAGACCTTAAGTATTGATATTGAGCATTAGATGTGTCTTGAATAGTGAACCTGAAGTCCCCATGTATATTTGAGGTTCATTACAGGTTACATTAAGGAGCTGGATCGTGTTTCAGGTGGCATAAAATTTAGGGCGCATCATGTCCATTTTTATGTAAAATTTAGGCTTATGGAGATGAGTTCAGCTCATCTCCTGCCGGTGACATCCCCATTATATCGGGATATTACACTAAACCTCCTTTTTATTTAGGAACTTTTAATTATGACGCTAAATACAAGGGCACATTATCATGGTGTTCTCATTTATAACCATCATACAAGTAAACTCAATAAAATAATTTTCACCAGTCACAAATCCATCCTTATTGGTTGAGAGAATGAAACTTACTTGTTCAGCTAGAAAAGTTTTCTTTCTTACCTGATGTTTTCTTTTGACGGTGCAAAAGTCTTTCAAAAATTTGGCATAAGATGGTATTTGTTTGATGACATCTAATAAATGAATATTGACTTTCACCTGTTTGAATATTTCATATATCTCTAGGGAATAATTCAATTTCTTTATTTTTAATGCTTGATAAATTGGAGGTGCATGAGAAAAATTATTATCATCAACGATAAGTGATGGTTCATCTACCCATTCCTTACCATCTAGATCTGATTTATTTTCAACTTCACGATGTTCAAGAATATGTCTGTGGATAGACTTACCACTGCGAAGAGTAATAACATATTTGACTTTGTCTATGTGTTGACTAACAAAACTACCCTCGTGAAGGTTTTGATGACTCTTGGGGTTTGACTGTGGTTGTGCAGTAAACTTTCATTTCTCATTCATGGTCAATGCATATGTGATTTTGACAAAAGTATCTTTCAAATCAATCAATGTTTGTAAATTTTGCTTATTGATGGCTTCCTATTTTTCAATGAATGCATGCAAGGTATTCTCAAGAGTTTTCCTAGGCGGTGAGACATATGGTGTATAATTCTGGGAGTTTTGGAAATTCTGGTGTACATGGTTAAGTTGTTATGATGGTTGTGCTTGGTTATCATTCCTCCAATTGAAGTTTGGATGGTTTCTCCAACCAGAATGGTAGGTTCGGGAGTATGGGTTTTGATTTGGTCTCTTGAAGGTGTTTATGGAACTGACTTGGTCATGGAGACATTCTTGCAGGGCTGGCAAGGTTGGGCAAAATTATGTGACATGTTCATTTGAATTACAGATTTGACATGTCATTTCGTGAATTGACTTGATATGATCACTCTTTATCATTTCTATTGCCTCAACTTTTTTAGCTAGAGATGCATATTTAGTAGAAAGGTTATGGTCTTCCCTAAAGTTAAACATACATCTACCAGATGACTGTGGTTTTACAGACGACTCATAAGTGCCAATTGTGTCTCATTGTTGTGCATTCTCTGCTAGGTGTTTTAGGTAATCTAGTGCATCTTTGGGATTTTTTTTTCCCTAAACTCACCATTACACATTATTTTCACTAATTGTCTACCTTGAGGTGTTAAACCCTCGTAGAAGTAGGAACTAGCTTCCATGTTTCAGACCCGTGATGTGGACAAATATTCAACATCTCTTTAAATCTCTCCCAATATTGGTAAGCGTTTCCTCTGACTCTTGTGTGAAATTGTGATTCTCCTTTTAAATGAGTTAGTCATGTGATAGGGAAATAGTTTTTTCAGAAATTGCTCTTGTAAATCATCCCATGTTATGATGGATCCTGACCTAAGGTTCTACAGTCAAATTTTTACTTTATTCTTTAAAGAAAAGGGAAAAAACTTGAATCGAATTATATTCATGTTGTAATTTTGGTCTGTGCAAGTATTACATACATCTTCGAATTCCCTTAAGTGCTGATAAGGATTTTTTGATTCTAGACCGTGGAATGTGGGTAAAAGTTGGATGATACCTGGTTTAAAATTGAAACGTGATGCATCTGTTGGACAATTATGACCCATAGCATCACTATTTGTAAAAGACATTGTGGTTTTTATACAAATTAACTATGTGACAAAGAAAATTGCTATTTTATCATTTTGTAATTAGATTACTTGAATATATAAATGATAAAAGTCTTTATGATTAGTTCCGGATTAATAAGATATTAGACAATATCAATCCACGAAAGGTTTAATCATTAAATATCCCTAGTCGTAGTATTATCGAGACTGGACATCGATAATGCGGAATAGGCTAGTATTACACTTGTGCGTGTTATGGAAGCGTAACGGCATAGTTCTCATATATTTGGGTATTGGATACTCATGCAAGTGTAATAGGAGGTTCTATTTACCGATGGTATGGGAACAGCTTCGCTCTGGATAGACCCTTCAGAATCCCATTGGTAGTATGACTATGTGTCTATGGGAATCCGAATCAGGGTAGGTGTATTTGGTCTTAACCTGAGACTTGCATCGCTAATACTTGCGACAATCAGTACGTTTTGGTTTTGGTCATCTGGGGCTTTAACAGGTTCTATGTATGCCTCTTCTGGGTTTATTGAGAATCGTACGCCTCTTCTGGGTTTATTGAGAATCGTAGTGTATTGGGTGTGATGTCAAGATGGAAGTGTCATTTCAGTCATATGGAGATGATGATCACGTAGGGATACAGAACTGGTACTCTAATATGTTGCAACTATCAGGATAATATGACAAGGTCATGATTATCCGATTAAAGAGACTAGTAGCTAGTGATCCGATATATGTTTCGTACGAGGTAGACACAATTCCAGCCTCAGGCCTAGCATGTGACATCCGATACTGGATCGAAATACGCAATACTTAGTATATAACGCCTGGTATAGATTATGTATTCCTTAAAAGAATATTTCTGGAGAATTGGGTAGGCACAGTGCTTTGCTAAAAGCCAACAATGTCTTATAAATCGGTAAGAACGTGGTACCGGGTACGCAGGTGTTCGGATAGTCCGATGACCAGATTTAATGCCAACATATCAAGGAATCTCATTGGTCGCTTCCCAAAGATTCACCGATGACGTTTGACTCGAACAGAATTAATCTGGAATTAATTATGAGAGAGAGAAAATTAATCTAGGATTAATTACGGCAAGAATTTATCTGGGATAAAATTCGAATAGAAGAGAGAAAACGATTAATTTGGAATTAATCGATTAAATAATATATTCGATATATTAATTGAAATTAGATTTCAACGCGGAATTAAAATTGGATTTTAATTCGGACAAACGAATTAATTTAGAATTAATTCGTAAGCGACTTTAATAATAATGTCGCAACGGAAAATTCATTAATTCAGAATTAAACGAAATCGGGCCCGAGCGAAGATGCGTGTTGGATTGTTCGACTTAAATTCAGAATTTAAAATAGGACCCACCAACTTACATCAATATGTTTGACACTTGATGGAATTTGGTAAAAGTTGAGTGTAAGCATTAGATTGTTTATTTTTCACTCAACCAAAATCCAACACTCTTCATTATTTTATTATTTGGAATGACATATACCAAAACTTGGATTTGGTAAATGATAATTGATGTTAGAAATCAAAATACACAAAAAAAAAAGGAAAAATCTCTATCTCTCCCTCACACATTGTCGTGACCTTCTTCCTACTCCCTTGAGATTTTGTTTCAAAATTTCTTCAAGCTAGCACTATCAATGAGTCATTCAAGGTGTTAGGGAAACCAATCTTATAGTTTGGAACACAAAGAAAGGCTTGGAGCTCTTCTCAAATGATCAAAAGTTTTGAACTACATCCATCAAGCCAATCAATGTATGTCTAATTCCGCATTCTTATTTTGATTATTCACACACCATTTCATGATAGAAGATCCTTGGCATGTTCTAGGAACCCAACAATTGTTTAACAATGGTATCAAGAGCCTTTTCTAAGCATGAAATGAGTTTAGGGTTTATATACTTTAATTTGGGGTTTTTATGTTTTGAGCATGATTTCTTCAAATTGGTTGTTTTGTTGAGCTTGGATGATGATGAATTAGATTTATGCATCTTAAAATTTGAGAAAAAATTGATTAGATTAATTTTCCCTAAATTCCTATGCTTGGCCGAAACTTAACCCTAATTTTATCATGGTGATTTTTTTATTTTAAACCATTGGATGTGTTTAATGCATAATGAGTATATTGATTGTTGATTTAATTAGGTTGAGATCAAAATTGGATATAAATTGTGCCATATTACCGTGAGTTAAGAAGCACGAAATTGATTGATTTTGCTTCAATTGTGTTGGACATGAATTTAATATGTTAAAGCATGATTAATTAGTTTAAATGATGTTTTGGAAATATTGGTTTAACCAATTAATTATGATTATTACACTTTATCAAATTAATGTGAAATTTGGAATTTTGTATTAATTAAAATTAGTCTTTAATTTTGAATTGGGCTAATATTGTTGTATTTGGGCTTAATGGGCTTGGTTGGGCCAAGCTTGGTTTAGGACAATTGGATTGGATTCAAATTGGGCCTAAAACCATTCCATAAAGTCCAAATAGAATAATTGGACCTTTAAGTAATTTAATTGGGCCTAAATTGATTTTTGGCAAATAGGGTGATTCCTAAATTGGGCCTTGGCATTTGGGTTTGATCCATATTGGCCAAAGCCCATGCCTTAATAATTAATTAAAATCCCATTAGACTTTAATTAAATTGACATTGGATGTTAATTGGGCCTTTGAGACCCATTAAGATTGGATTTAGAATCTAAGTCTAAAAGACACATAAATTAGTGTAATTATTTAATTTGGAATTAAATTAGAATTAGTATTGAATACAAATTAAATTGGATTTAAAATTGTAGTTCGATATAATTCAAGAATACGTACTTTGAGTATTTATTCTTAAACGAGTTGGACTCGAGCAAATCAAATCGTTGTTTGACCATTGGATGGTCATTAATTCAAAGATTAATTAATTGGATTAGATTGATTGAATAACATGCTTTGTGTGAATACATGGATGTATTGCATGAATAATATATATCGGATGGATATTAGAATGGTGAGGGCAATTTTGAAAATTGTTGTAATAAATTTAGAATTTATTAAATTGGACCTGCATGTCCAGCCTTTTATCTCTTGACTCTTTGTATTCTCTTCTCACCAATTCCCTTAAATGTTAATGAGGTTTCTTTAACATATTATGTAATTGGGTAGAATTTAGAATAGTGCTAGCCGGTGAGAGGAAATTGAGAGATTTGTTCTAGGAACAATTTGTTAAATATCCATCCGCATATCATTATTATTTATTTCACGCCTTATTATGCTTTTAGAATGCATGCTTAAGGGTGTATGATAAGACATGATCAAAGATAATAAATTGGTTGCCAATTTACGCAAAAAACCATCAATATAATATTAAGTGTTTTCCTTCCATTGAGTGGTTCTCTCTCAAGATCCAATATTGACATTGGTTTGTTGGCCAAAGTCAAGATCAATGTTCATCGCGGATGTGTTTGAACCACGGAAGCTTTGTTCCATATCGCATGTCTTGGGCGGTTGTGACTTGTTGGCCAAAGTCAAGGTCACTTATAGTTCATCGACGTGGATTACGAAGCTTTCCCACTGTCAATGGGTTCTGCTTAACTGGAATCATTAAGCTTGTTGAGCTAAAGCCAAGGCTTAGTTGATTCAGAGGAAAAAGTTAGGAAATATATTGGATATATTGACATATATATTGTATATATGTTTCGAACTTGGAGGTCCACCTACCGGATCTAGGAATTGGATGAGATCCAATTTATCTTAGAGATCTACCTAGTTAAATATCATACAGCTTGTTGGCCAAAGTCAAGGTTGTGTGTTATTTAACGAGATCCTAGCCCACTAGGAAACTAGATTTCCCGAGTACTCAACAGAGGGTTAGAGACTCGCCGAAAAATAGTGGGAGGCCAGTATTGAATTTGTAATTTCGTTCAAATACTTGCCAAATACGTGCTTTCAAACTATTTTCGTCATTTTATATATATTTATATTAGTTGGACTAATATTTTATTATTATTTTTTTTGTAACAGTTAGACTGTACCCAAAATCGTTAATTGAATAGTAAGACTATTGCAATTAAGATGGCTAGAAAGGTCAATGTTAGGGACATTATCATGGGCGAAAATGTCTTTAATGGTGCGAACTTTCCTGACTGTGATATGAACCTCAGGATTGTCCTGGGGCTGAGAGATTGCTCTATACGATAGAGAGACCTCTTGGGCCTAAGCCCGGAATTGAGCAGCTGCTTGAGCTTGAGCTTTGGAAGACTCACAGTGATAACAACTCAACTGTCAATCCGTCATGCTTGCTCCAATGATCCCACAATTTCGTTGTCAAAACAAGGGATTGGATCCCTATGAAATGATGTTGAAATTGAGGGACCTTCACCGATCTAACCTCAGATCGCAGAGGTACAAATTGCAGAATAAGCTCTTTTGCTCTCGCATGTCAGATGGTACATCTATTGAGCACCATGTATCGCAGATGATTGCTGACATCGAACAGCTGAGACAGCTAGGCATAGTCTTCGAGGCTGAGACTTCCATAGATTTGATCTTACAGTCTCTTCCTGACAGCTGGAGCGGGTTCATCATGAACTACAATATGATGAACCAAGAAAATACTCTTAGAGAGTTGATGGCAATGCTGAAAGAGGCAGAAAAAGAGCTTTTAAATGGCAAGAAGCGCGAGGCGTACTTCGCTTCGACATCTCAGAATGCCAAGGCTTGGCCGAAGGCTTCTGGAGGTGTGAAGAAGAAGAAGAAGAGAAAGGGCAAGGCCAAATCATCAAAGTCTTCTGGGAAGGCAAATGACAAATCCCAAGATGTCTGCCTACAGTGTGGCAAACGGGGTCACTGGAAGTGTGACTGCCGTGAGTACAAGGCGCACATGAAGGAAGTGAAAGAAGGCAAGGCACCAGCATCAGGTATGTTTGTTATTGAAATAAACATGTCTACTTCTAGTTTTAAAAATTGGATTTTTGATTCTGGTTGTGGTACTCATATATGTACTGATTTGTAGGATCTGCAGATTAGCAGGAGACTGGCTTCAGGAGAGATCGACCTCCGAGTTGGAAATGGGACTAGAGTCGCCGTTTTGGCTGTTGGGACCTACATTTTGGAACTGCCTTCGGGGCATGTACTTAATTTATCAAACTGCTATTATGTACCTAGTTTGACTAGAAACATTATATATGTATCTTGTTTAACCCAATGTGGGTATACTTTTGTATTCAGAAACACATGGTGTTTTGTTTATAAAAATGATTTTGAGATATGCAGTGCTGATGTTAATAATGGTCTTTATATTTTGAATATAAATCAATCTCAAACATATAACATGACAAATAAAAAGCTTAAATTAAGTAACAAAGATGAAACTTATATATGGCATTGTCGTTTGGGACATATTAACAAGACTCGTATATCCACACTTTCGAAGAGTGGATACTTGGACAGATTTGATCCAAATTCATATGACGTCTGCGAATCTTGTTTATTAGGCAAAATGCCTAAAACACCTTTTAGCGGTAAAGGTGCAAGTGCCACTGAACTGTTAGCCATCATTCATAGTTAGGGGTGACAAAACGAATCAAAGAATCGAATTTGTATCGAATCCTAAACGAATCGAATCAAAATGTGATGGATTCGTATTCGATTCGTTTATTAAATGAATCATAATATCATGATTTGTATTCGATTCGTTTATTAAACGAATCAAATGCGAATATTCGTTTAGTCAATAATATTATTTAATAAAATAATTTATCACACTTGATTTACATTAATTCTTCATAAATATATACATAAGAAATATGTAATTAAAATATTTACTAAAAATACCTCACCAAATATCGAAAATATTACATTTTCTATGATAATTAGCTATAATTTCTCGAATCTTAATTGAAAATTTACAAGAACTAGTAGATAAAAATAATAAAACGAATCCTAAATGAATCAATAAGCTTAAATTCGTATTCGATTCGTTTAATAAATGAATCGAATCGAATTGACCCATTTATTAAATGAATCCATTTTTTTCAAACCCGTATTCGCTTTAAATATAATCGAATCGAACAAATAAACAAATCCTGACCCAAATTACCACCATTATTCATAGTGACGTATACAGGCCCATGTCTAGCCAGACTAGAGGTGGATATGAATACTTTGTAATCTTTACGGATGATGCTTCACGTTATGGTTATGTGTATCTTATGAGACACAAGTCGGAAACCTTTGAGAAATTCAAAGAGTTTCGACACGAAGTAGAAAAACAGACTGGCAAAAGTATTAAAACATTACGGTCGGACCGTGGTGGAGAATACTTGAGCAATGAGTTTCTCGATTACTTGAAAGAATATGGTATTCTTTCACAGTGGACTCCTCCCGGAACAGCTCAATTAAACGGTGTGTCCAAACAGAGAAACCGAACTTTGTTGGACATGGTAAGGTCTATGATGAGTCGCACAGAGCTACTAATTTCCTTATGGGGATATGCATTGAACAGTGCAATACTTATTTTGAATAAGGTTCTGTCAAAGTCTGTTCAACAGACTCTATATGAAATATGGACAGGAAAGAAACCGGGTTTCTCATTCCTGAAGATTTGGGGATGCTGGGCATACGTTAAATGTTTGGATGGTACCAAACTTGAACCCAAATCGAATAAGTGCATGTTTTTAGATTATCCTAGGGAAACTAAAGGATATAACTTCTACCACCCACAAGAGAACAAGGTATTTGTTGCTCTACATGCGGTTTTCCTCGAAAAGGAATTCCTAAATTCAGTGGTAAGTGGGAGGAAAATAGAACTCAATGAAAATAAGAGTGATATTGTTCATGGCACTGATTCCTTACCGGAACACGAACAGTTCATCAGGGATGAAACTGTACCACAATCTTCTAATACACAAGAACCGCGTAGGTCGGAGAGAGTCAGAAAACAACCTGATAGGTATGGATTTCTGATCTCACCTCATGTGGATATTAATCTTATTGAGGATAATGAGCCGGCTACGTATGAGGAAGCGATACAAGATATCGACTCCACTTTATGGCAAGAAGATATGAAGTCCGAAATGGATTCCTTGTATACCAACCAAGTTTGGACACTGGTTGATGCATCAGAAGGCGAAAAGCCTATTGGTTGTAAATGGGTCTTCAAGAAGAATACAGACATGGATGGAAACATACAAACATACAAAGCTAGGCTTGTAGCGAAAGGGTATCGTCAATGACATGGTGTCGATTATGATGAAACTTTTTCACATGTTGCCATGATTAAATCCATTCGGATAATGCTTGCTATTGCTACATATTTCAATTATGAAATATGGCAGATGGACGTCAAAACCGCTTTCCTAACGGAAACCTTTTGGAGGATGCTTATATGCAACAGTCTGACAGTTTTGTCATACCAAAACATGCAAACAAGGTTTGCAAGTTAAATCGATCCCTTTATGGATTGAAGCAAGCATCACGTTCTTGGAACCAATGTTTTGATGAGATCATAAAAGAATATGATTTCGTTCAAAACGAGGATGATCCTTGTGTATATAAGAAGGTTAGTGGGAGCGCACTGACATTCATTGTCCTTTACGTAGATGATGTATTTCTTCTTGGTAATGACATAACCATATTACAATCGGTGAAAGCTTGGTTTTCATTAAAATTCTCCATGAAAGATCTAGGAGAAGCAGCTTTTATTCTGGGAATAAGGATTTACCGGGATAGATCTAGAAAGATGCTTGGACTCTCCCAGAGCTCGTATATTGAAAAAGTGTTGAAGAGATTCAACATGGATCAGTCTAAGAGGGGACTGTTGCCAGTGACACATGACGTCTCTCTATCTAAGGACATGTGTCCTAAAACTCAAGATGAGAGAGACAACATGAGTCAGGTCTCGTTCCCTTCTGCAGTCGGATTGATCATTTATGCCATGATATGTATGCAACCTGATGTCTCGTATGTTTTGAGCATGTGTAGTCGCTATCAGGCCGATCCAGGTGATGGTCACTGGGTTGCGGTTAAGAACATCGTTAAGTATCTTAGATGAACTAAAGATGATTTCTTAATCTATGGAGATGGAGAACTTGAGGTAACTGGGTTTACCGATGCAAGTTTCCAAACCGATAAAGACGACTATAAGTTGCAATTCGGGTACATATTTTGTTTGAAAAACGGAGCAGTGAGCTGGAAATCTTCCAAGCAAGAGACTGTTGCCAATTCAACAACAGAAGCATAATATATCGATGCAGCTGAGGCAGCAAAAGAGGCAGTTTGGATCCGTAAATTCCTAATTGGATTAGGAGTAGTTCTGTTAACAGCTGAGCTCGTTCCTTTGTATTGTGACAATAACGGGGCTATAGCGCAGGCTAAGGAACTGCGGTCTCATTAACGATCCAAGCATGTACTTCGACGTTTCCATCTGATTTTGATATCATACATCGTGGCGATGTGAAGATTGAGAAGGTCACATCAGATGACAACATTACAGATCCGCTGGCGAAGGCTATTTCTCAGCAAAAGTTTGAGCGATATGTACATAGTTCAGGTGTTAGATACTTGAGTGATTGGCTATAGGCCAAGTGGGAGATTGTTGGACAATTATGACCCATAGCATCACTATTTGTAAAAGATATTGTGGTTTTTGTATAAATTAACTATGTGACAAAGGAAATTACTATTTTATCATTTTGTAATTAGATTGCTTAAATATATAAATGATAAAAGTCCTTATGATTAGTTCTGGATTAATAAGATATGAGACAGTATCAATCCACGAAAGGTTTAACCATTAAATATCCCTAGTCGTAGTATTATCGAGACTGGACATCGATAATGCGGAATAGGCTAGTATTACACTTGTGCGCGTTATGGAAGCGTAACGGCATTGTTCTCATATATTTGGGTATTGGATACTCATGTAAGTGCAATAGGAGGTTCTGTTTACCGATGGTACGGGAAAGCTCGCTTCGCTCTGGATAGACCCTTCGGAATCCCATTGGTAGATGATTATGTGTCTATGGGAATCCGAATCAGGGTAGGTGTATTTGGTCTTAACCTGAGACTTGCATCGCTAATACCTGTGACAATCAATACGCTTTAGTTTTGGTCCTCCGGGGCTTTAACAGGTTCTGTGTACGCCTCTTCTGGGTTTATTGAGAATCGTAGTGTATTGGGTGTGATGTCAAGATGGAAGTGTCATTTCAGTCATATGGAGATGATGATCACAAATGGATATAGAACTAGTACTCTAATATGTTGCAACTATCGGGATAATATGACAAGGTCATGATTATCTTATTAAAGAGACTAGTTGCTAGTGATCCGATATATGCTTCGTATGGGGCAGACACAATTCCAGCATCAGGCCTAGCATGTGACATCCGATACTGGATCGAAATATGCAATACTTAGTATACTACGCCTGGTATAGATTATGTTTTCCTTAAAAGAATATTTCTGGAGAATTGGGTAGGCACGGTGCTTTGCTAGAAGCAAACCATGTCTTGTAAATCGGTAAGAACATGGTACCGGGTACGCACGTGTTCGGATAGTTCGACGACCGGATTTACTGCCAACATATCAAGGAATCTCATGGGTCGCTCCCAAAGATTCACTGATGACGTTTGACTCAAACAGAATTAATTTGAGATTAATTATGAGAGAGAGAAATTAATCTAGGATTAATTACGGCAAGAATTATCTGGGATAAAATTTAAATAGAAGAGAGAGAATGATTAATTTGAAATTAATCGATTAATAATATATTCGATATATTAATTGAAATTAGATTTCAACGCGGAATTAAAAATGGATTTTAATTCTGGCAAACGAATTAATTTAGAATTAATTCGTAAGCGACTTTAATAATAATGTCGCAACGGAAAATTTGTTAATTCGGAATTAAACGAACCCGGTCTCGAGTGAAGATGTGTGTTGGATTGTTCGACTTAAATTCAGAATTTAAAGTGGGGCCCACCAACTTACATCAATATGTTTGACACTTGATGGAATTTGGTAAAGGTTGAGTGTAAGCATTAGATTGTTTGTTTTTCACTCAACCAAATCCAACACTCTTCATTATTTTATTATTTGGAATGACGTATACCAAAACTTTGATTTGGTAAATGATAATTGATTTTAGAAATCAAATACACACAAAAAAGGAAAAATATCTCTCTCTCCCTCACACATTGTCGTGACCTTCTTCCTCCTCCCTTGAGATTTTGTTTCAAAATTTCTTCAAGCTAGCACTATCAAGGAGTCATCAAGGTGTTAGGGAAACCAATCCTATAGTTTGGAACATAAAGAAAGGCTTGGAGATCTTCTCAAAGGATCACAAGTTTTGAACTACATCCATCAAGCCAATCAATGTAAGTCTAATTTCGCATTCTTATTTTGATTATTCACACACCATTTCTTGTTAGAAGATCATTGGCATGTTCTAGGAACCCAACAATTGTTTAATAGCATCTTCAGGGAGAACAGTGCAATATGGTGATCTTGTCCTGGTGTGATTCATGCATTGTTTGAGTGTCTTAGGATGATTAAGATCGTCACGTTAAGACTCATGTTCTTCCCGATCAACTGGATTTTCGTCTCGGTCAGGTGGGTTTTCATTTTGGTTCTCGGCCATTTTGACCGACAATGAAGGTAATAGAGACTCTCTGTTTAATCTACCGCTAGATGATCGAGACCAATGTCTTATGCAACCTAAATACAGACTATATGCTAAAATTAAAATATGCAAATGCAATACTTACAAAGAGAAAAAATTAAAATAATAAACAAGTGAAAGAAAAAAATAAAAATAAAAAATAAATGACAAAAACAAAACGTAATGATTAGATCCTAAAAACGCCATCTGATTCTTGTCAATTCAGATCTCAATTGAATTCTCGTTCAGCTGTCTCAATTTCTCGAATTAGGTTCTCACAAAAAATTATGGAAGAATCTCTATATGGAGATGGTTCAAGAAATTCTTTGGCAAAATACAAGATCCATTTTAATTGAGATTTCTGCCTCCTATAACCTTGAAGAATCAAGTAAAGGGTTTGTCTATATGTGGGATGTCTGGTTCAGGATTCATTTACGATCAATCAGGACATCTTGGATCTACACAAATACAAAGAAGAATAAAAATTTAGATGCAGAAAATACAAAAAAAAAAAAAGGAAATACAAAAAAAAAAGGAAAAAAAATACAAGAATGTTAAATTATTATTCTATCTACTAAATTATAATCCCCGGTAACGGCACCAAAAACTTGACACACTATCAAAGTGGTTTTTTACTCCCAAGTATAGGAGTGTCAAAGTAATAAAATAACCCGGTAAGTCTGGGGTCGATCCACATAGAATAGATTTTAATAAGATAAATTAATAATTCGAGTAAAAATAAAAAGAGTGAATTATTTAAAGTGATTGAAATTTTAAATTAAACTACAATAATAAATAAAATGTTAGGGTTAGAGGATCCACTTTTAATATTTCAAATTTAGAAATCTTACTTTTTATAATATATAAATTGTCATTATTACCCAGTTAATTTATTTCAAGAATTAATTATCCAAAATAAATAAAATCAATCATAAAGGCGGTGATAACATTTGTCTATAAAAAGTCCAGTTAGGTATTCAATTATACCAAATAAATAAAACCAGTCATATAGGCAATAACAAAGTTTGTCAATAATTAATTCAGATTTAAATTAAATATTAATCATTAAATTAAAATTTATATATTATAATATAAATAAGATTAATCTATATTTTCATATTAAGAGCTTCACCCTTTACCCAGCAAAATGAAATTAACAACTCATGATTTGAATAAAAACACAGATAATTTTATTACTGAGAGAAAAAATAAATTACAAGAAAGCTTAAAAATAAAACACACAAGACACCATCTTTTAAGCTTTCAAGAGAATCCTTATAATAAACATGAAGAAAATGAAGTGTTGAACAACTCTATTTATAATAGAAAGCTTAGCAACATCTACCTTTACAAAACTTTTATTATTATTATTATATTATTATTTATTATTATTATATTATTATTATTATTATTATTATTATTATTATTATTATTATTATTATTATTATTATTATCATTATTATCATTATTATCATTATTATTTTTTTAAAGTCATACAACCTTTCAAAAGTTGTATGACTTTTGCATGCAAATGAAAATGATAACCACCTTTCGGTGGGTTGTCATTTTCCAATTATAAATATTTTTTTATTTTTTTATTTTTACATGCAAATGGACAATGACTTTTTACATGCAGTACACGTTGGATTCTTCATCAATTTCGACCTTCAAAAGCTCAGAACTATAAAATCTTGAGTAAAGATGTAGATATTTAAATCTCTTTCATTTGGAACTAGAATCGCCTCAATCTGATATTATATAAAAGAGTTATGGCCAAAATACAAAAAATGCGCTAGGTGGAATTTCTGAAATTGTACACTGTTAGAACGCCCTTTTAAGTTATGGCTTCCAAAATCCAAATGTCACGTCCATTTTCTAGTTATCCATCTAAATTATTATTTCATCTACATAAGAAATAAAAATCACAATAAAAATATATAAAACATAGATTTAATTATTATTTCATAAATAAGCTAAATTAAATGGATTAATGAAACTATAAGTGTAAAATGATTAATTTTTCTTTTATTAAGTGTACACTTTATAATGTTCATCATGTGACTAGCTAACATCAATCTGATCCGAGTAATGATTATTGGACAACTGTGAAACATATTTTGAAATATCTTAAGGGTACTAAGAATAAGTTTCTAATATATGGAGAAAATGAGCTACAACTTCAGAGTTATACAAACTCTGACTTCCAAAAATATCTAAATGATAGAAAGTCTACTTTTGGATACATATTTACCCTTAATGACGATGCAGTTAGTTGACGATGTTCAAAACAAGGCTCTACAGTTGAATCCACCATTAAGGCATAATTTATAGCGGTTTCGGAAGCTGCTAAATAATCTGTTTGGATTAGAAATTTTATCATATAACTTGACATTGTGCCAGTATTGTGGATCTGATCCCATTGTACTGTAATAATAGCGGAGCCATTGCGCAGACTAAAGAGCCAAGGGCACATTCCAAATCTAAACACGTCGAAAAGAAATATCGCGTGATTAGAGAAATTGGTAAACGAAAAGATATAGTGATCTTGAAGTTTAAGGAGAAGACAACATAGCAGACCCGCTTACTAAGGCCTTACCCCCTAAGTTATTCAATAAACATGTGTAGGACATGAGACTTCGGTACCATCCAGATTGGTACTAAGCAAATGGAAGTTTGTTGGAGTTGGTGCTTAAAGCGCCAATCCGAATAATATATTATACGTTATATTTTATTATTTATTAATAAAATAACTATATTTTCATTTCAACCCTTGTTAATGATTATTATTTTCTCATAATACATATTAGATTGATATATAAATATGATAAGAATGACATTGACCTTAAAATAATCATGTAGTAATACTGGACACTAGGTGGTCCGACATTGGGATAATATTACTATTATAAACTATTCTTCAAGTAAATATTCATAGTTATTGGTTTTGGAATACGGTCGAATTCCTATAACCTAGAAGACTAACGCATGTCGTATATTGGAATTGGAGTTCCAATGGTGTAACCCAATGTACCATAAGTAAGGGAAGCTCGTATAGACATATGAGTATTCGTTGGAGTGAATATTGAATTACTCACAGGTGATTCTTAATAGTTGGAAGTACACACCACCGTCAATAGGAATCTCATCGAGTCGAGTAACATATGTGATCCTTTGACTATATGATAGCATTGATTTTGTTGTGATCCTTCACACTTTGATGTCATGTATGTTAGAAACCTTTCATGGTCTGACCGTTAGATGTTCGTTGGGTGTGGATCGATGCACTCGTTAATCAAGTGCGTATCAAGATAGGATCTATCGCATC
>SKCR01043066.1:0-42007 GCA_019454045.1 Zanthoxylum bungeanum
CCTCCATTGTCGAAATCCTGTCATATAGAAAGCTCCCAAAAATATTTCTTGAAGAAACTTGAGAGAAAGTGAAGAAATCAAGAAGAAGGCTTAAGGAAGTTAGGAGATTTTGAGGTAATCTTCAATATTCTTAAACTTAGAAAGTTTGTTTCTTACTCTTGAGTATCTATAATAGTTCTAGGGTTTCTTTCTTTATTAGATTTTGGGACTTTTTGCTTTGGAGGATGAATTTAGAGGCTAGATGTATGTGTGAAGTAAGATTGAGTAATATTAATGTAATATTAGTCCAATTTTATCATTTGATGACTTGTTGCCATTCTAGAGTGTTATGACCACTCTTATAACTCCTAGAATTGTTCTTGAGCTCTTTATTGGTGGTGGCTTTCATTGGTGTAAATATTAATATGATTAATGCTGAGAAAATTAGATTTAAAGCATGAAAATTGATATTTTTGGCACCCAAATCAGATCTGAAAATTCTAGAATTTTGGTGATGAAAAAGACGTTATTTAAATGTGTTGGATGTGTATTGGGCATTGGAATAATTTCCGGAAAGTATTTCGGAGTGAAACAATGCGAAAACGGTGAAAAACGGCGTTACCGGGTGAGTTTCGAGCTTACCTGGTAACAGCTGTCCAAATAGTGAATTGGTCAGTGTTCGAGCAGCCCATGAACTGCCCAAGTACTATTGCCAGCCCCCATTTGTATTGGTTGGTCGGTTCGGGCAAAAACGTGTTTTATGTCATTTTGCGGGAAAAATATTTTCGTAAAAGATTCGCAATGTTTTCTAAATTATTGATGTTGTTATTTGATAATAAATATAATATTTTTAGGTGAAATATGAATGAATTATTCATATTAGATGTTGAATAATTTATTTGGTAAGTTTAAAAGTTTTTTAAAGTTATGATTTCGTCTGAATAGCGCTTCCGCCGCGTCTGACTCCAACAATTGTAGAATGAATGATTTGAAAACCTGTGTGAGTATAAAATATTTTAAACTGTGTTTGCTAAGTTGTCATCTTATGTACGTACGTATATGTGCAAGAATTCTAAAATTGTATTCCATGAGTATAAGAGAAATGAGTTAAGATGTATGAATGCATATGAATCACGCATGTTAAGTCATTGTAAGACTATCGAAATTGAAGGAAGTTGGCATTGAATTGAAAGAGTTTGTTACAAAATGAAAAAAGTTTGATTTACTTGATGATTTGATGATATTCCAAAGGTGGATATTTGTGATAAAAGTATAGATGCATGACTTCATGTTTCACGTGATTGAAGTGCATTTGATATTAAACGATATACTTTATGGTATTCGAGTTTTGCTTTGTACGCTTTGGATGTTAGATATTAGATTGACATATATGTAAATATGTAAATATGAAAATTTGACTTGTTTGTTTGTAGTTTATGATTGACTTGTTGGTTGTAATACTAGCATGGTTACTTACTGAGTTTTTATTGTTGGGGTTTTGGGCGATGGGCGTAGCGAAAGCGCGGTTCGGGCGAAATCGAAATTTAAAACTTTTTCAAATTACCGAATAAATTATTCAATATCTAATATGAATAATTTATTCATATTTCACCTAAACACATTTATTCGATATCAAATAACTATTAGAGTTTGTGCTATGAGCGCCAATTTCTTATGCATTTCCCTGTAAATATTTTTGTATATATTTTATTAATGAATAAAATAGACAGTTTCTGTAATATAAATTCTTTCATTATATGGTAAAGACGTAAATGACCATAGAGTGATTGGTTATGATACAATTGCAAAAGCATCGCAACTGCCATTGAGCGGTATCATAACAATATCATTCTTTAATTGTTCCTGGTCAAGGTTTATAATTACTTGGTGAGTAAGTAAACCCGTTGAGACCGGTACGTGTCGTATATTGGAATGTATGATTCTAATGGTTTCTCAATAAACTATGAGTCTCGGGAGACTCATATAGACACATAGGTGTTTATATCGGATCAACACTGAACGACTCGCCGAATATTCTTAATAGATGGTACACCAACGTCAATAAGAATCTTCTCGGGTTGAGTGAGCATAGTGATCCTCTGACTTGAGATACCACTGTGGATATATGAGGTATCCTCCACACTTTGATGGCAGTCACGTCACCGATTTATTTAGATTAGACATCCGCCTGTTCGTTGGGTGTGGACTGATCCTAATGATATCCTGTGTGTATCAAGATAGGATCCGTCAGTTCTATGACGGAAGAATTATACGTATGCAGTGACCTCGACCTGTATGGTTCGGAGTTTTTATTCGTGTTCATCATAATTTATGGGTGGGTAGATTATGGACACAAAATTGGATTTCGTGACGGATATGCCTGAACCTAGAGAGACTCACTAATGAGACATACTTGTTGGGCACTAGGGCAACTTTTATAAATAATACGGATTATTTATAAGTCGTTTAACGGTTAAACGAAGATACATGCTTTAGAAATCTTTTGGCCATTTATTAAATGTCGAATTATGATATTTGACATTTATAATTAATATATGTATTTTGATTATTTAATGTAAATATAATACATATTTTTTGAGATATTTGTATTTAATTATTTATTTATTCAATTGTTGAATAATTAAATTAATTAAATGTTTAATATCCATTTACTTATTAAGATAAGATATTTGGCAAGTTTTAATTGGAAATTGAGGCCAATTTTGATTGGTTACACTTGGAGTGATTTAATTGGGTATTTTTGGATAAGCATCAAATTGTTGGATGCTTTATTACCACAAAATAATTAAATCAATTTCCAATTTAATTAAACAAAATTGAAAACGATGTGGCTTATATTATTTCCCAAAAATCGGTCATGATAGGGAAAATATATAAACATTTTTTCTTTTTTTGTTTATTATTCTAAGAACCCTAAACACATTTTCAAAAGAGAAAATAGAGGAAAAGAGAAAGAAAAAGGAAGAAAAGGCTTGGAAAATTATGATTTTGTAAGTTTTTCTTTACTTTTCTTTAATGAAATTATTTCTTTCCTACTAGGCTTTAATATGATTAGCTTAGTTTCATCTATACTCTTCCATGGATGTGTTTTTCATGATATGGAACTTAGATTAAAGATTGAAGCATGTATATTAAACTAGTTTGCTTTAAATTGTTTATTAAGCATTCTTTTTGCCATTTTGATGGCTAGTTGCCATTCTAGAGTTTATTAGCCACTCATGTTAGACCTAGAATTGTTCTTGAGGTATTTCATATTGGTGAGACTCAATTGGTGATGTAAGAATTGAATTAAAGCTTTGAATTGGATTAATTTGGTGTTAATTTAATTAATTTATGAAATTGTAAAATTAAGGTTTCCAACCTTCACCAAATTTGGGGCTTTTTATATATGTGATGAGTTTTAATGTATATTAGATGTATAATAAATTTGGGAATTTTTGGATTTGATCTTGGCATGTTTTGAACATAAATGACCAAATTATAAATTCTTAAAAATTGAGGGACCATTCGGGAATTAGGGAAAAATATATTTCTTTAAATTAAAGACTGAATTTTCATGTATTAGACATGAATAAATCATTTTGGAATTGATTTGGAATAAATTAGAATTGTATTTGACAATTTTGTACTAAAATGATTAAAATTTAAAGTTTTGGGGCAAAACGGTAATTTCTGAAAAATTCGATTTTTGGGTAAAATTTCAGTTATTAAGTATTGAGTAATTGAAATAAATTAGTTTATTTTAATTGCCCAAGAAAAATAATTGAAATCGGAAAAAATTGATATTCCGCGATCCGCTGCGTTTACCCGAATTACCGCCCAAAATCCCAACAAAAATGGTATCATAGCAGGTCTGAACCTCGACACATGATATGAATAAGCCTTTAAATTCATTGTTTTAATTATTTTCTTGCATGATACATGCTTGTATTTATTTAATTTGATTAAATTAAATACGTTTCATCTTTGCGGAAAATCCCTATTTAATAAGATTTTGCAAGTAATATGTATTGGATACATATTTCTTGGTCCGTCTTGTCAATATGGTTTATGGATATCTGTTCTATGGCTGCATCCGAGGTCGTGCCAAATCTATGAGGGTGTAGTTGATAGAAATTTATCCATACCGGATTTGTATGTGATGCTAGATGAATTCAAGCGAAAGCGGAAATTCTGAACGTGCCAAAGCTGTCAGGACTACGCAAGTATCTTGAATTTGTCATTGACAAGTTTAACCTTGGTATGCCTCCTTGTGAACGTGCCAAAGCTGTCACAACGAGAAACGGCCAGGACCGGAACCTATTAGTCACTATTGAGTGATTGACAATGTGTTGTCTAGCTAATGGATATACGTACACGAGAACGTGCCAAAGCTGTGAGCTGAACTATATTCATGGGATCCACCTTTCGTTATTAAATTTAATTTGATTAAGTGTTTGATTGCATTCTGTTTGGGGATTACAATATTGCTTGTAATAGTTAGAGGGGCATTTTTAGATTAAAAATCCATGATCTATTTATGATTTGTTTGATTTATATTATTTGAAACTGTTAAGTCTGCTAACTATTTTTTCCCTATCTATATGATAGATTTGCGATGGCGGCACCTGCTCCTAATCCTTTTGCCCGTATGCTTGATACGAACAAGCTTAAGGGCGCCGAAAACTTTGCAGATTGGGACTTAGATATGAGAATAGGTCTTGGGCCTGAGCAAATAGAATATGTGTTGGAAGGTCCGTTGCCACTGGCCATAGCACCTGATGCTACACCATAGGAACATGAGACTCTCCAAAAGTGGAGAGATGATGACAGACGTGTCAAATCATACATTCTCAGTTCCTTGGGACCGGAGCTTAAGAGGCAATAATTTGGATTGCCTGATGCATATATTATGATGACGCGGTTGCGAGAGTTCTTTATGAACCAAGAATGTGTCTCGGTTCATAAAATTGCTATGGAACTGTTACATGCAAGACTGGAAGAGAGACAGGCTGTGAGCCCTCATGTGCTTCATCTGATCAATTTGATCGACCAGTTGAGGCGCTATAATTTCCCTCTTAATGATACTTTAGGACAAAGTGTCATCCTTGGATCTCTGCCGGCGTCATATCGCCAATTTATGATGTATTTCAATATGAACGGGATTAGCTGTTCTTACCAAAAGCTACAAAAGATGCTACAGATAGCGGAGGAAGATTTGAGGAAAGGAGTACCGACTCGCCCTCCTAAACCCACTGCTCTTCCCGCTTCCTCCCAATCTAAACAGAAAGGGAAGAAGAAGAAGGGGAAGAAGAAGAAGGGTACAAATCTTCCACCTTAGGCTAAGATAGCTAAACCCAAGAGAGCTGCCGAAGAAAAATGCCACCACTGCAGCAAGATTGGCCATTAGAAGAGGAACTGTCCTGATTACCTAGCCCAGATCAGAAAGGAAAGGAAAGAGCATCTACTTCTGGTACTTTTATTTTTCCCATTATTGATATCTCATTAGCTTGTGAAGCTATGTCGTCCAGTTGGATTTTGGATTATTCTTGTCCAATTCACATTTACAATTCATTGCAGGTGCTGAAGGAAAGTAGACGGCTAAAATCTGGGGAGATGCAATTGCGATTCGGGAGTGGCGACTCTTTGGATGCAGTTGCTGTGGGCTTCTGCGAGATTCCTCTGCCCAGTGGCAGTCTTTTGTTGCATGACTGTTTTTTTGTACCAGGATGTGTTGCGAACATTATATCACTTTTTGTATTAGATACTGATGGTTATAATGTAAATATTAAGAATCGTTCTTTGTATTTATATGATAGATATAATGTTCAGATCCTTGTTTGTCCAAATGAGCACAATCATTACATTTTGCATACCACACAAGATATCTTTAATGCTGGAATTAATAAACGTAAAGTATCTGATATAAATAATATTGAACTGTGGCATATGAGGTTGGGTCATATAGGCATGAAACACCTAACCCAGTTGGTTAGGAATGGTTTGATACATGATCTCACCATTGAACCTTATCCAACCCGTGAATCTTGTATTCGGGGTAAGATGACCAAAACCCCATTTTCGGGTGTAGGACACCGAGCCACTGACTTATTGGAACTAATACATTCAGATGTATATGGCCCTATGAGTCAAACTGCTCACATTAGTTTTTCCTACTTCATTACCTTTACCGGTGATCTGTCACGGTATGGTTATGTTTATTTGATGAAACAGAAATCGGAAACCTTTGAAAAGTTCAAAGAATTTCGAAATGAAGTAGAAAAACAGACTGGTAAATATATTAAATGTCTTCGATCTGATCGAGGCGGTGAATATATGAGTGGTGAGTTCACCGATTATTTAAAGGAGAATGAGATTCTCGCTCAATATACTCCTCCGGGTACTCCACAGCACAATGGGGTGTCCGAAAGGAGAAATCAGATTTTATTAGATATGGTTCGATCGATGTTGATTTTTACAGATTTGCCCTATTATTTATGGGGTTATTCTCTTTTAACTGCTGCACATCTTTTGAATAAGATTCCTTCCAAGGCTGTTTCTACAACTTCATATGAGATATGGACTGTTAAGAAATCGAATCTTAATTATGTTAAGATTTGGGGCTGTCCTGCCTATATCATGATGGCTCAGCAGGATAAGCTTTTGCCTCGAGGGTAGAAGTTTAGGTTTGTTGGATATCCTTCAAATACGAAAGGATATTTGTTCTATGATACCGAGCATCGAAATGTGTTCGTAGCTCGCTTCATAAAATTTCTAGAGGTAGAATTTTTGTCTGAGGGAGGTAATCATAGACAGGTTGAACTTGATAAAGTATAACCTGGAACCAACGAACCAGTGGAGGAACCTGATGTTCAATTAGATGAAGAGCCTTCAACACACACACTCCGTAGGTCCCAAAGGGTGTCTAGACCTCCTGAACATTTGCATTTGATACAAGAAAATAGTCTGGATGTTTTCTTAGTCGAAGAGACTGACCCTTATACCTATAGAGAAGCAATGTTGGACATCGACTCCACGAAGTGGCAAGAGGCCATGAAATCAGAGTTAGACTCTATGCATCAGAATCAAGTCTGGGACTTGGTTCCGCTTCCTGAGGAATTGTTCCTATTGGTAGTAAATGGGTTTACAAGAGGAAGCGTGGGCCTGACGGAAAGGTTGAAATCTTTAAGGCCAGACTGGTAGCTAAAGGTTACACGCAGCGACCTGTTGTCGACTACGATGAAACCTTTTCACCAGTTGCGATGCTAAAGTCTATAAGGATTTTATTGTCTATTGCTGCTTACCATGATTATGAGATTTGGAAAATGGATGTCAAAACAACTTTTCTTAATGGTTTTCTTGATGAAGAAATCTATATGGAACAGCCGGAGGGTTTCGTATCCAGTGAAACCTCAGGCATGGTTTGTAAGTTTAAGAAGTTCATTTATGGACTTAAGCAAACTTCACGAAGTTGGAATCTTCGATTCTAAGAGATTATTATATTGTCTGGTTTTCTCAAGAATACTGAAGAATCCTATGTGTACCAGAAGGCCAGTGGGAGTATGATAGTATTTTTAGTTCTCTATGTTGATGACATCTTTATCATTGGGAATGATATAGGAATGATGCAAGATGTCAAAGTTTACCTCTGTAAGAATTTCTCCATGAAGGACCTGTGTCAAGCTTTTTATATCTTGGGTATAAAGCTCTATAGAGATAGAAAAATGAAGCTTATTAGGTTATCACAATCGTCGTATATAGATAAGATTTTAGAACGGTATAATTTTGTTAACTGTAAGACAGAAAATATACCGTTCAGACACCTAGTCATAAGTATTAGCGATGTAAGTCTCAGGTTAAGACTATACACACCTACCTTGATTTCGGCCTCCCATAGACACCTAGTCATAATACCAATGGGATTCCGAAGGGTCTATCCAGAGCGAAGCTGTTTCCCGTACCATCGGTGAAACACGACTCCTATCGCACTTGCACAAGTATCCAATACTTATATATATGAGAACTATGCCGTTGTGCCCTCACAACGCGCACAAGTGCAATACTAGCCTATTCCGCATTATCGTGTCCAGTCTCGATAATACTACGGCTAGGGATATTTAATGATTAATCTTCGTGGACTGATACTGTCTCATATCATCTCAATCCAGGAACTAATCATAAGGACCCTCTTCTTCATTTATATATCTATGGTGATCTAATCACAAATGACGAGAGTGCAATTTCCTGTTACATAGTTAATTTGCTACAGCAACACAATGTTCTGTGCAAATACTGACGCTATGGGTCATATTATCCAACAATCTCCCACTTGGCACATAGCCAGTCACTCGAGTGTCCTACACCCGAACTATGTACGGTTCGCTCAAATGCTGAGGAAAGGTTTTCGTCAGCGGATTTGTTTGATTATTGTTGACGCGATTTATACGATCATCACATCGCCACGATGTATGATCCGAACGAATCAGATGATATAGAAGTATATATCTGGATCGTCGATGAGACCTTAATTCCTTAGCCTGTGCTGACGCCTAGCTCAGCTGCTAACAGAACTATATCTAATCTAATTAGATTTACTTTCGACCCAAAAGACTTCTATTGCTGCTCAGCTGCAGCAATAATCCGCATTTATGTTTATTCGGCAACAGTTATCTTGCTTGGAAGATTTCCAGCTCACTGTCCCGTTATTCAAACTTTATAGTACCGCAGTATTTAATTGTTTGGAAAACTTGCAGTGGTGATCCCAGTCACTTCAAGTTCTCCTTCTCCATAGTTTAAGACAGCATCTTTAGTTCTCTCAGATACTAACAGATGTCCTCTAACTTCAATCCAGTGACTGTCACTTGGATTGACCTGATTGTGACTCCATATGCTTGAAGCGTATGAGACACCAATACAAGTACATTTTTAAATGTACAATTTCCCAGAGAGTGTTACAACTCCAAATCTATCCCAGTAGATCTTTATTCCTCTAATAAAGGTTGTTATCTCCCAGAATTCTACGGAGAATTTCTATTGAAAGCAAGCTTTCAACAATAGCTTTATGGGAATTTCACTGTCAGTGCGCTCTCCCACTAACCTCCTTATATACACAAGAATTATTCGTTTTGAGTAAATCATAAACCATTATGATTATTTCAAACGTCAGTTCCAAGAACCTTATGCTTGCATTGATCCAAACATGGATCGAATAACCCGCAAACCTTGTTTGTCGGTTATACAAATCGTCAGGATGTTGTAAACATCCTCCAAAAGGTTTCCTTTTCAGGAAAGCGATTTTGATTTATAACTGGCACATTTCATAAATGAAATATACAGTTATTTTCAAGCATCTTCAAATGGATTTACCATGGCAACAGGTAAAAGGTTGAACCATTATTAACATAATGTTGATAACGATACCTTTCCGTCGAAAGCATAGCTTTGCACGTTGGTATGTTGCCTTCCATGTATGTCTTCCTTGAAGAAATTTATAGTACAATAGGCACAACGCCTTGTGGTACAACAACTAGTATCCCAACATAGTTGTTATACATGGAATCCATTTCGGACTCATGGCACTTGCCATAACAGGGAGTCGATACCTCGTATCACTTCCTCATAAACGTAGTCGGATGGTACACCACCATAAGATTGACATCTTTATGGGGCGAGATCAGAAACCCATACCCTAGGTTGTTTTCTGACTCTATCCGATCTACTAGTTTCTTGTGTATTTGAAGATTAATGGTATAGATTCATCATAGATGAACTATTTGTGTTCCATTAAGGACTTCGTGCCTTGAACAGTATTACTCCGATTTTCATCGAGTATCACTATCCTCCCACTGACCACTGCATATCGGTATTCCTCTTAGGAAAACCGCATGGTGAGCAACAATCACATTGTTCTCATGTGGGATTTATAAGTACTATACTTAAGGTTTCCCTTAAGATAACCTATATTGGCACTTATCCAATTTGGGTCCTTAGTTTGGTATCATCCAAACGCTATGCCTGGCATACCCAAATTATCAGGAATGAGAAACCTCGTTTCTTCCCTGTTCATATCCTATATGATATCTGTCAAACAGATTTATATGGAACCTTATTCTAAATAAGTTTTGCACTGTTAATACATATCCTGTAGAAGGAAAAAGTAGCTCAGAGCGACTCGTGATAAACCTTATTATGTCCAACAAAATTCGGTTTTAGTTCGGACACACCGTCTAACTGACGTGTCTCGAGAGGAGTCCTCATCTGAAAGAATACCATACTCTTTCATGTACGTATGAAACTTACTGCTTAAGTATTTTCCATTACGGTTTTACCGTGGCGGCATAATACTATAGCCGATCTGTTTTTCTACTTCGTGTCGAAACTATAAAAGTTTCTAATCTGTGTTCTTCAAAAGAAACACATAACCATAACGTGATGTCACATCCGTTAAGGTCACGAAATATTCATGTTAACATCTAGCCTAGCTAGATATGGGCCCACTTACTTCACCATGAATAGGGCTAACAGATCGGTGGCCCTTTTACTATTACAAGTAAATAGGTATTTTACCTAATAAACTAGATTCGTAGACCTTATTTGAATAGTCAAATCAGTCCTAGTACCCACTCTTCAAGAGTGTGGATATACGAGTCTTGTTTAATTGTGTCCCAGACAACAATGCCACAAATAAGTCTCCATTGATCAAATCAATTTGAGCTATTTATTTGTCATTTTATATGTTTGAGATTTTATTTATATTCAAAATATAAATTATCTAATGTATTTATCTCAGTATCATCTTTATATAATGAAACACTTAGTGTTCTAGAATATAAAGGTTTTATCCGCAATGGATTAAACACTGATATAGAGATAATGTCTCTAGTTAAACTAGTTACATAATAACATTCCTAATTTAAGTACATACCCAAAGGGTAGTTCCTAAAATTAGGTATCTACGGTCGAAACAGCGACTTTCGTCCCGTTTCCGATTCGCAGAGAAATCTCGGCTTGAAGTCAGTATCCAGCTCATAGCGGATTCTGAACATCAATACATATATTTTATGTACCACACTAAGTATTTAAAATTCAATTTCAATACTAGTAGTGAACATAACTTTGACAAATATTTTTAAAGTTAGAGCCTCGCCCTTTCTTTAATTCCTTCGTGTCTTCCATATCCAAATGGTAGTCACTTTGGGATATGTCAATTATCCTTTTCAATATTTCACAAACCTTTGCCTGAGCCTTGGGTTTCGGAATATCGAAACGATGTGCACCTTGTGCTACATGCCCAATTGCAAACTTTGACTTTTCTCCACTAGAATAGTCAATTAATTGCAACTTTAATACTTTTAAACTAAAGATAGATTTATTATAGTATATTAATTAAGCACTAAAGTCATCATCACATAAATCTTCCAAAGACTTATGCTCTACTATTTGCTTAATTATGGGCTTAGTCATAATAAGTTATTTTATCAAATAAATTAACCTATTATAATTCCCAATTGAAAATTAAATCATGTAAAACATTTAATCCAAGGATTATATATTTTAAATATTCAACTTTCAATTCTTGATTTCAATAGTCCAACTATTTAATCAATTTAATAAAGGTACTATTATTATAATGATTACAATAATCCAATTATTTAATCAACTATAATTTCAATATTGATTACTATAATCCAATTATAAAATCAACTATCATTTTAATTCAATTATATTGATTACTATAATCCAATTATAAAATCAACTATATATTGAATAAGTTTGTATATAGTCCAATTATATATTTTAAAACAACATAAAATATTAGTCCAACTAATACTTTTGATTAATATGACGAGTAAAATAAAATGAGCGTTTTGGCGAGTATTCGAACGAATGTTGCAAATTCAATACTTGCCTCCCACGAATTTTCGTCGAGCCCTCTAACCCTCTGTGGAGTACTCGGGAAACCGCGTTTCCTAGTGGGCTAGGATCCTATAAATAACACACAACCTTGACTTTGGCCAATAAAAGCTGTATGCATTTAACTAGGTAGATCTCACAGATCAATTGGATCCAATCCAATTCCTAGATCCGGTTTAGGTGGACATCCAAGTCCGAAACATATTACTTATGCCAATGTATCTAATACATTTTCCTAACCATATCCTCCGAATCATCTAGGCCTTGGCTTTGGCCAAAAACAAACCTAATGATTCAGTTAAGCGGGACCCATTGACGAGGAAAGTTTCGTAATCAATGTCATTGGACAAAAAGTGATCTTGACTTTGGCCAATAAAAATCACGATTTGGACAAGACACCGATATGCAACAAAACTCTCATGATTCAAGTACATCCTTGATTGACAAAGGTCTTGACTTTGGTCAAAAACAAACCAATGCCAACTTCGGATCTTGAACAAGAATCATTCAATGGAAGGATATTTGCTTAATATAGATTGAGGGATTTTCGCGTGCAAATTGGCTACCAATTTAATTATCTTTGTTTAGGTCTCATCATCATACACCCTTAAACATGCATTCTAAATACATCATAAAAGCGAGATGAAATAAAATAATAATGATATGCGGATGGATACTTAACACATTGATCCTAGATCAAATCTCTCCCTTTCTCACTCAAGCTAGCACTTGTACTACTTCTACCCGTTACACTACACTTCTAAAGAACCTCATATACATAGAGGGGAATAGGTGAGAAGAGAATACAAAGAGAAAGAAGGTGATAAGGCTGGACACGCAGGTCCAATTTAATAAATCGAATTTATTACAACAATTTCTAAAATTGCCCACCCATCTAATATCCATCCGATATGCATTATTCATTCAACACAACCACGTATTCCACACATAAGCATGCTATCAATCAATCTAATCAAATTAATTAATCTGATAATTAAGTGATCATCCAATGTTCAAACAATGATTTGATTTTGTTCGAGTCAAACTCGTTTTTGCGAATAAATACTCAAAGTACGAATTCATGAATTAAATTAACTACAATTAAATCTAATTTAACATGCATTTAATACTAATTCACTATTCAATTCCAAATTAAATATTGCACTTATATTAATAAACCTTTACGATTTAAATTCCAAATTCATCGCGTCAAGACTCAAAGCCCGATTAACGTCCAACGTCAATTTAATTAAGTCTAATGGGCTTCAATTAATTTCTTTAGGCATGGGCTTCGGCAACCAAAGCCCAATAGTGGAATCACCCAAAATCCCTTAGAAATCAATTTCGGCCCATTAGGCCCAATTAAACATTAAAGGTTCATTAGTCGCAATTGGGCTTTATGGTTAAGGTTTTGGGCCCAATTGGATCCAATCCATTTGGCCTAAACCAAACTTGATAAATCAAGCCCAATAGGCCCAATTACAACTTTAAATTCTAATTTCCAAAATTAGGCCCAATTAATTAAATCCAAAAATCCAATTTTCACAATTTAATTACCAAAAGTGCATTATATGATTAATCAACTAAATCAACATTTCCAAAACACTAAATTAGTCCAATTAATCATACTTATTCATTATTACATGTCAAACACACATAATGAAAAATCAAACCCATATTACATGCTTCTAAGTCTCGGCCAAGGAAGGTTATTTTGTCCGATTTGAATTCAATCCGATTAATTACACAATCGACAACGTATTAACTTCCCGAATGATTTCATACACATCCAATGTTCATAAAATCAATCAAAATTACCAAGACATTAAAGGGCATTGTAGATTCGGCCAACATAAGGAATTTAGGGATTTTGTTCAATTCAAAATTCAATCCAATTAATTTCAAATTAACATCATCCTACATGATTCTAACTCATCCAATGAATCAAAAATCAAAAAATTCCAAATCTCCAAATGCCTTATACCATTCGGCCAAGCTCCATCAATTGGGGAAATTGATCCAATCATTATTTCATTAAATTGATCCAATCAAACCTTAATTAAACATGTTATAAGCATACTCAAACATTCAATTCATTCAATCATGCTCAAAACAAGTTTACCCAAATTTTAAGCCCTACATTTTTCATGCTTGCAACATTAGCTCTTGATGCCATTGTTGGTTTATTCTAAGGTCCCAAGATCAAATCAAGACATGAAATAATGCGTGAATACATCAACGGAGGTAGCGGAATACTCACATTGATCGGTTATGTCGATTTGAAGACGAATCAAGGCCAAAAACGTACTGCCTTGCTCACGCCACTGCAACCAGTCCATGCTCATTGTCTTGGCAGTTTCGGGTCTCAAAACGAAGCTCCAAACTCCGTCGGATGAGTCCCGCCTCATGGGTGAACCTCCCTACCACCTTCGCAAGACTTGTAAGTGTGCTAGCACTTGAATTTTCACCATGAAAATCCACTCTTGCTTCCCTTATTCACGCCCAAACTGGTTCAAAACCAGTGAGCAAAAACCTTCTGTTTTGCGTGAGAGAAGAGAGCATTTTGAGAGAGATAAAATTGTATTGTGTAATTAATTTTTGTTACCAAAAATTAATTTATATTTATGCCATAATATTTATTAAATTAATAATAAACCTATGACACAAATCATGCAATGGCTTAGAGTGTCAAACACTCAATTTCCATGAAAACCATAGAGTGCATTGTACACTATCTACATGCAATGCATTAGAATTAAATAATGCATAATATGACATGTGTCATGTGGGCCCCACACTTTTCCAAATGAAAGTGGGCCCACGTGCACTCACGCGTTCGGGTTCGATATTTCCGAAATACCGAGCTTACGTCGCGACGTTAATTAAATCGAATAATTGCGGCTAGCGAAATTATTATTTACGTCGCTAACGAATTAATTCTAAATTAACTCGTTTGCCCGAATTAAAATCTAATTTTAATTCCGCGTCGAAATCTAATTTCGTTTAATATATCGAATATATTAATTCATCGATTAATTCCAATTAATCGTTCTCTCTCTTAGACGACATTTATCCCGGATAAAATATCTCCGTTATTAATCCTAGATTAATTTTCTCTCTCTTCTGTATAATCCCAGATTATTCAAGAGTGCAAGTTGTGCGTCATCGGTGGATTATCGGGAAGCACCCAATGAGATCCCCGGATAATCTGGCAGTAAATACGGTCGTCGGAGTATCCGAATCACGTACGTACCAAGTACTACGTTCTACCGATTTACGAGACAAGGTCGACTCCTAGCAAAGCACCAAGTCTTCCCAGTTCTCCGGACATATCATCAAAGAATATCAAAGATCTGTATCAAGCGTAGTATACAATTGTATTGTGCATATCGGTCCAGTATCGGATAGTCACGTGCTAGGGCTGGGGCTGGATAAGTGTCTGCCCCGTCCGAAACACATATCGGATGTCCGGTAACTAGTCTCTATAATCGGATATTCATGACCTGGTCATAATATCACGATTGGATGCGCATCACTTAAGAGCACTAATACCGTATCCTGCGTGACATCATCTCCATTATGACTAGAGTGATACTTCCGTCTCGACATCACATCCAATACATTACGATTCCTGATAAACCCAGAAGAGGTGAACACAGAACCAGTTAAGATCCCCCACCACCAAAACCAAAGTTTACCGATTGTCGTAAGTATTAGCGATGTAAGTCTCAGGTAGGTTAAGACTAACACACCTACCTTGATTTCGGCCTCCCATAGACACCTAGTCATAATACCAATGGGATTCCGAAGGGTCTATCCAGAGCGAAGCTGTTCCCGTACCATCGGTGAAACACACGACTTCCTATCGCACTTGCACAAGTATCCAATACTATATATATGAGAACTATGCCGTTGTGCCCTCACAACGCGCACAAGTACAATACTAGCCTATTCCGCATTATCGATGTCCAGTCTCGATAATACTACGGCTAGGGATATTTAATGATTAATCCTTCGTGGACTGATACTGTCTCATATCATCTCAATCCAGGAACTAATCATAGGGACCTCTCTTCATTTATATATCTATGGTGATCTAATCACAAATGATGAGAGTGCAATTTCCTTGTTACATAGTTAATTTGCTACAGCACACAATGTTCTGTGCAAATAGTGACGCTATGGGTCATATTATCCAACAGGCTATAGCACAAGCTAAGGAACCAAGGTCTCATCAACGATCCAAGCATGTTCTTTCGGCGTTACCATCTGATTCGGGAGATTATACATCGTGGCGATGTAAAGGTCGAGAAGGTCGCATCAGATGACAACATTGCAGATCGCTGACGAAGGCTGTTTCTCAGCAAGTGTGTTTGAACGACATATCAATAGTTCAGGTATAGATGCTTGAGTTACTGGCTATAGGCCAAGTGGGAGATTGTTAGACATTATGACCCATAGCGTCACTGTTTTGTAAATGATATTGTATTATTGTACAAAATTAACTATGTGATAATGAAATTGCCTTTTACCGTTTTGTAAAATTATTTACTTTGATATATTAATGTCAAAGTCGGTATGATTAGTTCCATATTGAGATGATATGAGACAGTATCAATATAAAAGGTTTAATCATTAAATATCCCTAGTCGGAGTAGTATTATCGAGATCGGACATCGATAATACGGAATAGACTAGTATTGCACTTGTGCGAGTTGTGATGGCACAACGACATAGTTCTCATATATTTAAGTATTGGATACTTATGCAAGTGCGATAGGAGGTTGTGTTTTACCGATGGTACGGAAAACAGCTTCACTCTGGATAGACCCTGCGGAATCCCATTGGTAATATGTCTGCGTGTCTATGGGAGGCCGCATCAGGGTAGGTGTATATGGTCTTAACATGAGACTTGCATCGCTAGTACTTGCGACAATCGGTAAACTTTGGTTTTGGTGGTTCGGGGCTTTAACCGGTTCTGTGTACGCCTCTTCTGGGTTTATCGAGAATCGTAGTGTACTGGATGTGATGTCAAGATGGAAGTATCACTTCAGACATATGGAGATGATGATCACGCATGATACAGAACTAGTATTCTATAAAAGGTTGCAACCGTCGGGACAATATGACCAGGTCAGGATTGTCCGATTTAAAGAGACTAGTTGTTTGATATCCGGTATATGTTTCGTACGGGGCAGACACATTTCCAGCCCCAGGCCTAACATACAGCTTGTTGGCCAAAGTCAAGGTTGTGTGTTATTTAACGGGATCCTAGCCCACTAGGAATAGGATTTCCCGAGTTCTCAACAGAGGGTTAGAGACTTGATAAAAATAGTGGGTGGCTAGTATTGAATTTGCAATTTCATTCAGATACTTAGCCTTACGCGTCTTTCAAAATTATTTCGTTTAATTAATTAAAATTAGTTGGACTAATTCATTGTTTTTTTTTCTTGTAACAGTTTGATTGTACCCATTTTATCGTTAACTAGATAGTTGGACTATCGTAGTTGAGATGGCAGCAAGGTAAGTGTCCGAGACATCATCATGGGTGACAATGTCTTTACGGGCACAAACTTCGCTGATTGGGAAATGAACCTAAGGATAGTCCTTGGGGCTGAGAGGATGCTGTACACTATACAAACACCTCCCCGCCTAAGCCCACTGACCCACTTGAGCTGGAGTTATGGAAACTCACAGCAGTGATTGTGACAAGCTCAGGCTATTATGTTAGCTTCGATGACTCAGCACTTTCGTCGCCAAAATAGGGACTTGGATCCTTATAATATGATGGCTAGACTGCGAGATCTCCACCGCTCCAATAAGCGGATGGAGAGATGAGTTGGTGAAGAACTCTTCCGCGCTCCGAATGACTGAAGGCGCATCAGTTGAGGCCCACGGGGCTCAAATGATCGCCGATATTGATGAGTTGGCCAATATGGGAAATAGTCTTGGAGGCTGAGCTGACCATAGATATGATCTTACAGTCACTTCCTGATACTTGGAAACCAAATCATAATCAACTACAAGTTGATGGATACGGATGACACTCTTGGAGAACTGTTATCCATCTTGAAAGAGTCTGAAAATAACTCCACAAAGGGGGGCAAGCGCGAGGCGCACTTTACATCGAC
The DNA here is from genome assembly GCA_019454045.1 of Zanthoxylum bungeanum. Taxonomy (NCBI): domain Eukaryota; kingdom Viridiplantae; phylum Streptophyta; class Magnoliopsida; order Sapindales; family Rutaceae; genus Zanthoxylum; species Zanthoxylum bungeanum. The sequence goes on from SKCR01043066.1 coordinate 18,024, forward strand.
CTCTCAGAGGCCAAAGGCTAGGCTCAAAGCTACTGGAGGAGTGAGGAAGAAGAAACATAAGAAAAAGGGTAAAGGCAAGTTGACAAAAGCTTCTGGGAAGCCAAGGGACAAGTCTCAAGATGTCTGCCTCAACTGCAGCAAGAAGGGTCACTGGAAACGTGACTGCCGAATGGGCAAGGGACACAAGGAGGATATCAAGGCAGGCAAGGCACTAGCCTATGGTATGTTTGTTATTGAGATAAATATGACTACTTCTAGTTTTAAAAATTGGATTTTTGATTCTGGTTGTGCTGCTCATATATGTACTGATTTGCAGGATCTGCAGAATAGCAGGATGCTGGCTTCAGGGGAGATTGACCTACGAGTCGGAAACGGAACTCCAGTTGCTGTTTTGGCTGTAGGGACTTTTGTTTTGGAATTGCCCTCTGGGCATATGCTTAAACTTTTGAACTGTTATTATATACCTAGTTTGACTAGGAATATTATATCTGTATCTTTGTTAACCCAGCATGGGTACACTTTTGTATTTAGAAACACTGGGTGTTATTTATATAAAAATGATGCAGAAATTTGCATTGCTGTTGCAAATAATGGCCTTTATATTTTGAATATAAATGAATCTCTTAAACATAAAATAACAAACAAAAGGCTCAAAAGGAGTAATCTAAAAGATGAAGCTTACATGTGGCATTGTCATCTAGGACACATCAACAAGACTCGCATATCCACACTTTCGAAGAGTGGATACTTGGACGGATTTGATCTTAATTCATATGATGTCTGCGAATCTTGTCTTTTAGGCAAAATGCCTAAATCACCTTTTAGTGGTAAAGGTGAACGTGCCACAGAACTGTTAGCCCTCGTTCATAGTGACGTATGTGGGCCCATGTCTAGCCAGGCTAGAGGTGGATATCATTACTTCGTAACCTTTACGGATGATGCATCTCGTTATGGTTATGTGTATCTAATGAGACACAAGTCGGAAACTTTTGAGAAATTCAAAGAGTTTTGACACGAATTATAAAAACAAACAGGCAAAAGTATTAAGACATTGCGGTCGGACCGTGGTGGCGAATACTTAAGTTATGAGTTTCAAGATTACTTGAAAGAAAATGGTATTCTTTCACAGTGGACTCCTCCTGGAACACCGCAATTAAACGGTGTCTCTGAACGGAGAAACCGTACCTTGATAGACATGGTAAGGTCGATGATGAGTCGGACTGAGCTACCAATATCCTTCTGGGGATACGCATTAACCAGTGCGGTACTTATTTTGAATAAGGTTCCGTCAAAGTTTGTTGAACAGACTCCATATGAGAAATGGATATGAAGGAAACCAGGTTTCTCTTTCCTGAAGATTTGGGGATGCTGGGCATATGTTAACGTTTGGAAGGTACCAAACTAGAACCCAAATCAGATAAATGCCTTTTCGTGGGATATCCTAAGGAAACCAAAGGATATTACTTCTATCACCCACAAGAGAACAAAGTATTTGTTGCTCTACATTCATTTTTCCTTGAGAATGAATTCCTAGATGCAGTGGTAAGTGGGAGGAAAGTGGAGCTCGATGAAAATCGTAGTGATACTGTTTCTGGCAATGAATCAATGACGGAACATAAACAGACCATCCAGGATGAGTCTGTACCACAATCTTCAGATACACAAGGACCGCGTAGGTCGGAGAGAGTCAGGAAGGTACCTGAGAGGTATGGGTTCCTGATCTCACCTCATGTAGATATTAATCTTATTGAGGATAATGAACCGACTACGTATGAGGAAGCAATACAGAATATTGATTCCGCTTTATGGCAAGATGCCATGAAGTCCGAGATGGATTCCATGTATGCCAACCAAGTTTGGACACTGGTTGATGCACCAGAAGGCGTAAAGCCTATTGGATGCAGATGGATCTTCAAGAAGAAGACCGACATGGATGGCAACGTACAAACGTACAAAGCTAGGCTTGTAGCAAAGGGGTATCGTCAACAATATGGTATTGATTACGATGAAACTTTCTCACCCGTTGCCATGATTAAATCCATTCGGATAATGCTTGTAATAGCTGCATATTTCGATTACGAGATATGGCAGATGGACGTTAAAACCGCTTTCCTTAACTGAAACCTTTTGGAGGATGTTTATATGCAACAACCTGACGGTTTTATCGTACCTAGACTTGCAAACAAGGTTTGTAAGTTAAATCGATCCATTTATGGATTGAAGCAAGCATCACGGTCATGGAATCAGCGTTTTGATGAGATCATAAAAGAATATGATTTCGTTCAAAACGATGATGACCCTTGTGTATACAAGAAGGTTAGTGGGAGAGCACTGACTTTTATTGTCCTTTATGTCGACGACGTATTGCTTATAGGCAATGACATTCCCATGCTAACGTCGGTGAAAGCTTGGCTTTCATTAAAATTCTCCATGAAAGATCTGGGAGAAGCAGCCTTTATTCTGGGAATAAAGATCTACCGAGATAGATCTAGAAAGCTGCTTGGACTCTCCCAGAGTACATATATTGACAAAGTGTTGAAGCGATTCAACATGGATCAATCCAAAAGGGGATTGATGCCAATGTCACGTGGTATCCTTTTGTCTAAGGACATGTGTCCTAAGACTAAAGAAGAGAGAGATAACATGAGTCGGATACCGTTCACCTCGGCAGTCGGATCGATCATGTATGCCATGATATGTACACGACCTGATGTGTCATATGCTTTGAGCATGTGCAGTCGCTATCAGGCCGATCCAGGTGAAGGTCGCTGGATGGCTGTTAAGAATATCCTTATGTATCTTAGACGAACTAAGGATGTTTTCTTAATATATGGAGGTGGAGAACTTGAGGTGTCTGGGTACACCGATGCAAGTTTCCAAACCGACAAGGATGACTTCAAGTCTCAATCGGGGTACATTTTTTGTTTGAATAACGGAGCAGTGAGCTGGAAATCTTCCAAGCAAGATACTGTTGCCGATTCAACAACAGAAGCGGAGTATATTGCTGCATCAGAAGCAGCAAAGGAGACAGTTTGGATCCAAAAATTCCTAATCGGATTAGGAGTGGTTCCGTTAGCTGCTGAGCCCGTGCCATTGTATTGTGACAATAACGGGGCTATAGCACAAGCTAAGGAACCAAGGTCTCATCAACGATCCAAGCATGTTCTTCGGCGTTACCATCTGATTCGGGAGATTATACATCGTGGCGATGTAAAGGTCGAGAAGGTCGCATTAGATGACAACATTGCAGATCTGCTGACGAAGGCTGTTCTTCAGCAAATGTTTGAACGACATATCAATAGTTCAGGTATTAGATGCTTGAGTGACTGGCTATAGGCCAAGTGGGAGATTGTTAGACATTATGACCCATAGCGTCACTGTTTTGTAAATGATATTGTATTATTGTACAAAATTAACTATGTGATAATGAAATTGCCTTTTGCCGTTTTGTAAAATTATTTACTTTGATATATTAATGGCAAAAGTCCGTATGATTAGTTCCATATTGAGATGATATGAGACAGTATCAATATAAAAGGTTTAATCATTAAATATCCCTAGTCGGAGTATTATCGAGATCGGACATCGATAATGCGGAATAGACTAGTATTGCACTTGTGCGAGTTGTGATGGCACAACGGCATAGTTCTCATATATTTAAGTATTGGATACTTATGCAAGTGCGATAGGAGGTTGTGTTTTACCGATGGTACGGAAAACAGCTTCGCTCTGGATAGACCCCGCGGAATCCCATTGGTAGTATGTCTGCGTGTCTATGGGAGGCCGCATCAGGGTAGGTGTATATGGTCTTAACATGAGACTTGCATCGCTAGTACTTGCGACAATCGGTAAACTTTGGTTTTGGTGGTTCGGGGCTTTAACCGGTTCTGTGTACGCCTCTTCTGGGTTTATCGAGAATCGTAGTGTACTGGATGTGATGTCAAGATGGAAGTATCACTTCAGACATATGGAGATGATGATCACGCAGGATACAGAACTAGTACTCTATAAAAGGTTGCAACCGTCGAGACAATATGACCAGGTCAGGATTGTCCGATTTAAAGAGACTAGTTGTTTGATATCCGATATATGTTTCGTACGGGGCAGACACATTTCCAGCCCCAGGCCTAACATGTGATCGTCCGATACTGGATCGATATACGCAATACTGCGGTATACTACGCTTGATAAAGATCTAATATTCCAGTAAGAATATTTCTGGAGAATTGGGTAGGCATGGCGCTTTGCTAGAAGCCAACCTTGTCTTGTAAATCGGTAAAAACGTAGTACGAGGTACGTACGTGTTTGGATTATCCAACGACCGTATTTACTGCCAACATATCCGGAGATCTCTTGGGTCGCTTCCTGAAGATTCACCTATGATGTTTGATTCGAACTTTATTAATCTTGGATTAATTACGGAGAAACTTTATCTTGGATAAAATGCCTTATTAGGAGAAAGAGAGAGATCGATTAATTTGGAATTAATCGATAAAATAATATATTCGATATATTATTAAACGAAATTAGATTTCAACGCGGAATTAAAATCAGATTTTAATTCGGGCAAACGAATTAATTTAGAATTAATTCATTAGCGAACTGAATAGTAATTCCGCAAGGCTTAATTATTTAATTCACGTCGCGACGGAAATTCGTTAATTCGGAATTAGCGAAACCGAGCCCGAAAGTGTTTGCGGACACATTCGTATTTTGAATCGAGTGGTATCCGCAAATCGCATCGCGATATCTCATTACTTGATACGAATAGATAATGGATGTATCTAGTAACCTTTAAGGGATGATACATTGTCTCTAATCTCAAAGTAAGGTAATGATGGCAAATGATGAATTTTATTTTGGAGGGAAAACCTTTCACGGTTTTTGAAGGGTTTTTGGATTAAAAATTCATTTATTGTATTTGATACATCATTGCTTTTCTTTTACTCTCTCACGTTTTTTGGAAATAAGAGAGAACAAAAATTGAAAAGTCTCACTCTCCTCTCCTTCTTCTTCACGCAAGCCGTGAGCTTCATCCATGGCAGAAAATTGTTTTCTCCATTATTGCTAGCACAACAAGGGATCAAAGGAGGTGATAGGGAAACGCATTTGGAGCTTGGAGTACTAGAAGATTTGAGGCTTCTCACACTGTTGTTCTTGGCCGAAAACAGCCCCAAGATTTGCAACTTCTATCATTCTTGTTCTTGGCCGCATATCACCCACCTTGGAGGCTCAAGGATCCTCTTCACCATTTTCGTCACAAAGCTTTGTAAGTATGTTTCCGCCATCCTTCAAGCTTTGCATGTATGTTATTTGTATTTCTATGGCTTAATCTTTCTTTGGGACTAATTATAGAAACAAACATTCCAAACATTTTCTGCACTTGGCGCTGAGATAAGCCAACTGAACTCATGACTGATAGAAACTGTCGGAGATGCACCCTTGGATCCCCATTTCCGTTAAACTTATCCATATCAGGCATCTTGAACTGTGCCGGCAACTGTTCCTCGAAAGTCAGTGTGTCATAATCCAGCAAATCCTCATTCTTACCCCTCATCTTGCGGGTAACCGACTCAACCTGATCCCGGAGCTTCTGTAACTCTGCCTGAGACCCAGATACTCTGCCTGCTACATACTCTGCCATATCATCATCAAAAACGGGGATATCATCCCCCAATCTGTTCGGAGGATCCTCTTGTCGTACATCTCCAGAACTACCCCCAGCACGAGACCCGGCTATGCCAGCCACAGCAGTAGTCAAAGCCTGCAACTGTTCAGTGATCTTGGCGAGACCGTTCTCTAACTGATCCATACGGGACACCCCATTATCGGATTCACTCATACTTGTTCTTTTAGTGAGTTTTGTCCCTTCTCTAACCCAAACGGTATCTATGATGTCTTTTTGAGACATAGATGGTGTTAACATGATATATGTATGTATGAGGTGCATGAGATGCATGTAACATATATAACATACTAAATCAATTAAAACTCTCAAACAAATCGGCCCGTTATCATTTTAGAATTTTTCGGGCTAATTGTCATAGGAGTGAACCCATCCTAGTTTAAATGGCCCAATGAGTTCACATCTCATGACAAAGAGCCCAACTAAATCCAAATGGTAATGTTCCGAACACAATCACAAAGTGGCCCATCAATCACTTAGAAGCCTTTGGCCCAATCGTCATAAAATACGTTCTTGTCCCAGTTTAAATGGCCCAACAAGCCCATATCCCATGACAAAATGGTCCAAATGGATCCAAACGACGATGTTCCCAAACAAAAGCATAAAAGGAAGATAATGCAAACATAAAACAATAATTTCTATAGAATGGCCCATCAACATTTCAGAAGCTTTGGGCCTAATGGTCATAAGGTACGAACTCGCCCCAGTTTAAATGGCCCAGCAAGTCCGCATTTCTAACAATAGTCCAACTGCATCCAAATGAGGATGGTCCACAAGCACATACTCAAGGAAATAATTGTTACTTTAACCATACAAACCCAGTCTATGGGTGGGTTCACAAGAGTATATACAAAGGCTCTCATCGGCGAAGAATGGCCCGCAACTAGGTCTCCTCAATCAAGGGTCTGTGCGACCAAGTGAGCGCACCCTTTTTTTTATACACTAAGGTACGTGCCAATGAGCTATGGTGTGTGACGGACTGTCAAATGGATTTCCTGTTGTAGATTCCCCAGAGGGAAGGTGGAGCGAGGCTCACTTAAATACCCAAGCCTCTTAGGCTCTTATCGCTTGTTGTCAGGAATAAACAACGAGTCCTCCAAATTAGTCCATCACAATAGGCTACGAGTAGATGGCTATATAGGTGCCTTCACAGCTTTTCCTTCTAGAAAGGTAGTGAATGAAGGAAGACACCCAACCATTACCTAGCCTTAAAATGCCTTTTATTAAACCCTCATTTTATCCACTATAGACACGGTCAATTAAAACATAAATCCAAACATTACAAGACAATATTCGGACCGATTCTCTATCCCCAGTGGAGTCGCCAGACTGTGGGACACAGAAACTGGGCGACGCATGCGGTCCCGGGCTCACGGCCCGGTCGGGAGTACGGAGTAGCCACGGGGGACTAAACTGGAGAATAATGGAGTCGCCACCCGATGTGAACCGGGAAAATGAGATTTAATGCCGCACTAACCCCTCGCAATGGAAGACCTCAAACCGTTGGGTTCGGAATGGTCCCTTACTTATGTCACTTGTAATGAAAGGATTTATGTAATAATTTAATCAGGCTTAAGTAGCACTTATTTTCAAGAGTATCATGCTTCTAAATTCACATGTACAAAATAAAACTTACACCTAAATTTACATATATTTCACATCTAAGATTCCATGCTTGAAAGTACATCAAATGAACGACAAACATACAACTTCATTGGCATATTATATTCAAGAAAACACAAGCACACATACTAACCACGCAAGCACACATGTGAGCACATTCTCAAGTGGTACGTGGAATTGTATCCCAAGTACAGACCGTACTACCGTCCATTCGGAATCGGCTACGGAATTTATGTCTGGGTTTCCATCTGATATACCACAAGAAATAATACTCAAATGTTATCGTGACATAGGCATATGAAGCGTAATACATTAAACACATTGTACTCATACATATGGGGATAGCTACTAGGAAAACTATGTATGAAATCTGATGAAAATGACTCAGTTCAGTGGGTGTACGTTCGCGTAGCATTTGAAAACACGTTCGAACGGTAAACAGAAGGTTCGCGTTCGTATAACGTTCCAGAACTTGTTCGAACGGGACCAGACCTGATGCATGATAAGACTAAGAAAGTGCGAATGCCTTAGCGTAGCGTTCGAGAACGCGTTCGAACGGAACCAGACCTGATGCATGATAAGATTAAGAAAGTGCGTGCGTGTTCGCGTAGCGTTCGAGAACGCGTTCGAACAGTAAATAAAAGGTTTGCGTTCGTATACCGTTCGAGAACGCGTTCCAACGGAACCAAACCTGATGCATGATGAGACTAAGAAAGTGCGTGTGCGTTCGCATAGCATTCTAGAACGCGTTCGAACGGTAAACAGAAGGTTCGCGTTCGTGTAGCGTTCGAGAACGCGTTCGAACGGAACCATACCTGATGCATGCAACACAAAGAATAAAGACAACAATGTCCGATTAAACGTATCTTACATTCAACCGAACACACCAACCGGCGCGGCAAAGCATCGTGGTAAAGGGCTTTAACCCCTCCCATAGGGGATCTTACATTGCACTTACTAAGCCCATGCACTCGATTGGATCATGCATACAAAGAATTAAAAGCAATAATATCAAATGCAGTATGCCCGATTGAACGTATCTTGCATTCAACCGAACACACATCAACCGGCGCGGCAAAGCATCGTGGTAAAGGGCTTTAACCCCTCCCCATAGGGGATCTTTCATTCCACTTACTAAGCCCATGCGCTCGATTGAATCATACATAAATGAGCAACATGTAGGATTCAACTGACGAAAATAAATAAACCAAAGCAACACAAAACAAAAGAGGGTGTCGTTTACTCAAGTGGTACGTGGAGTTGTATCCCAAGTACAGATCATACTACCGTCCATTCGGAATCGGCTATGAAATTTATGTCTGGGTTTCCATCCGATATACCGCGAGAGTTAACACATCTCTCATTTTATTCCAAAGCCACAACATACAACACCTCATAATTCATTCATATTTATCTACTCAAGGGCCACAACATACATTTCAACATTACAGTCATGCAAGCAATATTCAATAAATAATAAAACAGAAAACGAGTGTGGAAAATACCCTCAGGTCTAACCTTTTTTGCCAACTTTCAGGCTTGCGTTTCACGGACGTCGGAAGGGTACAGCTCCTCAACTTCTCCGGTTCACTGGTTTAGCGTCCTAGCCCACTGTTTTGCTGTTTTGCTTGCTGTTCGGTCTCCGTTCTGCTGCTGTTCGGCCTCTGTTTTGCTACTCAATGTTCAGGTCACTTGTTTTGACGTTTCAACGGACTGTTCCGAGTGTTTTTTGTGGGTTTTTGGTGTAGTCTTGTGTGATTATTTTAAGGATATTAAGTGTAGTTTTTATGTTACTGGTTTGAGGATTTTAGGGACTGTTTGAGGGCTAATAGGAGTGCAGTTTTTGGGTCTTGCAGGGAGGTTTATGGGGCTGTTGTTTCGGTGGGGCTGTGTTTTTTATGTGCGAAGGGCTGCTGTATTGGTGTATTTTTCGGTGATGTGAGGGAAGGAGATGAAGAGAAATTTGTTATATTTTTTGTGTGATATACGTGAATGGAGAGCTTGGAGAGGGGGGTTGGAAATTCTTTGCTTATTTTTTTCTTGTGATGGGCGTAAGAAGAATTAGGAGCCTCAATGCCTTGGAGAGGTGTGGTTTATATAGAGAAAGGCTAGGGCTTCACCTTGTCTCACAAGGAAGGGATTTTGGCATTAAAAGGAAGATTTGATTTGGTATTCAACAAGGAAAGGATTAGATTGAGGAGGGACAAATCTTGGCTAGATTAGGAATGCAAATATTTAATTTGTTATGATTGATTTTAATTAGGCATGATATTTGTTAAGTTTGGTATGTAATATATTTGATTTATCTTTATTAGGTATGATTATATTTTATGTTTTAATTAATTGGTAAATGGTTTAATTATTTTATTTAATATTTAATTTAATTTCCCATGTGTTTTAAATGTGTTTTATTAATTGGGATGTGTTTTATGGGCTTTGGGGGCTAATTGGGCTGGGGTGCGAGGCTAGCAGCAAAACCAGAAATACTGACTCTGTTCGAACGCCCATTCGAACACTTCATGAACGTCCGCAATCTGCCTGACGTTCGAACGAAGTAACGAACGCAGTACTAACGAAGACAGTGAACTTGTGAAATGAAATTGATGACGTACTTATTCTGAATTTCCCCTTCCGACTCCATTTCCCGCAATATCCTTAGCTAAAAAGGTAGTGCCTCCAACTGAGACTCATCATCGGGTTTCACATGTGAAAATACAATGCCTACAGTCGCCCCCACTTTGATTGGACTTGTGCAGTGTGTGACTTTGAACAATCCTATTAAAGTTATGCAATGCATTTTCACTTACCTGGCTCGGCTGTTGCCTCGAGCTGAGTTGGTGCTGCAGTGGACATCGATCCTGGGACGCATCCCAATAACTGCAATCGACAACGGGGGCACCTCGACCCTGGGCACCTCGACCCAATACTGCTGACAATAGGGAACTCGCCCTCGAACTGATGATGTAGTGGGCACCTCAACCCTGGGTACCTCGACCCGGAACTACAACTGACAACGGGGGCACCTCGACCCTGGGTACCTCGACCCAACACCGCTGACTATAGGGACCTCGCCCTCGAACTGATGATGTAGTGGGTACCTCGACCCTGGGCACCTCGACCCGGAACTACAACTGACAACGGGGGCCTCGCCCTCAAGCTGATATGGGCCTCACCCCCGAGCCGACATGATATGGGCCTCGCCCCCAAGCTGAAATGGGCCTCGCCCCTTGGGACCATCCCAAAAACTGAAATTGCGATTACGCTGCTTGGCTCATTTCTACCGCTTTCTCCTTTCTTCGAACCTGCGAACATAAAATAAAAACAAACATGAAGAGAATGCAATGTTACGTGTATGCATGAATGATTTTCTTATTCCGTTGGGTTAGGTCTTCTGCTAATTCCCGTGGTGACTGCTCGGTCTTCTCTCCCTCAGGCAAAGTATTGCTTCAATCTGTCTACGTTGATCGGCTCGGTGAACTCGTTCCCCTCCAAGTCTGATAGCTTCACTGCTCCATTTCCCATTACCTTCTGCATTATTTAAGGTCCTTCCCAGTTTGGTCTGAATTTTCCTCTCGAATCTTCGTCGACGGCCTCGACTGCTTAAGTACCAAATCACCTTTTCTGATCTTGGTGGGACGTACTTTCTTGTTGAATGCTCGGGCTAGTCTCTTCTGATACAACTGCATGTGATACAAAGACTTAGTTCTCTTCTCATCCAATAGTGCTAACTGATCAAACCTCTGTGCAACCCACTCCTATTCCGGTAATTCTGCCTCTGCTAATACCCTCATAGATTGTATTTCCACTTCTACTGGTAACACTGCTTCCATTCCATAGACCAAAGAGTAAGGTGTGGCCCATGTTGCTGTCCTTACTGATGTTCTGTACCCCCACAGAGAAAATGGTAGTTTCTCGGCCCAATCTCTGCAGTTCTCTGTCATCTTGGCTAAAATCGTCTTTATGGTCTTGTTGGCTGCCTCAACTGCCCCATTTGCCTTGCCTGCGGCCTGTATGGTGATGACTTGTGGTGGCCTATACCGTACCTCTGCAACATTGCCTTCGTCTCTCCTTGAAACTGAACTCCGTTGTCTGTCACTACATGATGCGGCATACCATACCGAAAAATGAGGTTCCGAGCTATAAACTTTGCCATCTGTTTTGCTGTAACATTGCGGAATGATTCGGCTTCCACCCACTTCGAGAAGTAATCTACTACCACTTCTATGAAGCGATGCCCATTTGATGCATTCGGTCGAATTTCCCCAATCATATCAATCCACCATGCTGAGAAAGGCCACGGCTCTGACAACCCGTGCAACTCTGTGTGCGGTAAGTGATTCAAATTATCGTGTGCTTGACAGTCATGACAGTGCTTTACCATCTTCCGTGCAGTCTGTTTCCATGGTTGACCAATAAAAACCTTGTCTCACTATCTTGCGGACAGATTCAACCCGTTCATGTGTGCGGACCACATACCACGGCGTGTATTTCTTCCATTACATGCTGAGCTTCTTCCTTTCTCAAACACTTCAACTGAATACCGTTTGCTTGCCTCTTGTACAGTTCCCCTTTCAAAATCACATACTGGGAAGCTAACTTCTGAATGGCTATTCTGTCTTTTCTGCCTGCCCTTTCCGGGAGTTCACCATGTTCCAGATACCTCTGAATGTCATAATACCAAGGTTTACCATCATCGACCTCAACTTCCAGAATTCTTTCTATCTCATAAACAGGTCTGCTCGCTGTTGTCAGTATCAAGGGTCTCATCACTAACTTTTCTGGATTTTCCCAAGTTGCTGCAAGTGTAGCCAATGCATCTGCCATCTGATTCTCTTCTCTTGGTAAGTGCTGAAACTTACACTCGAGGATAACATGTGCCAACTTTCTGAGGTGAAAAAGGTAAGGTTTCAACCGTTCTTCTTTCAATTCCCATTCTCCTCGCATCTGTTGGACTACCAACATAGAATCTCCGTAGACTTCCACACTCCCGGCCTTTAAGGCTATCAATGCTGTCAAACCAAACAGCACATGCTTCATACTCGGCCATGTTATTAGTCACTCTGAATGTCAACCTCTTGGCTAAAGGCAAAGTCTCTCCCTCGGGGGTCACTATCACGGTCCCAATTCCGGCTCCCTTGTAATTCACTGCTCTGTCAAAATACATCTTCCATCTCTGGACTGTTATTGCTTGGATCTCTTCATCTGGAAATTCAAACTTATACTGATCCCCCTTAACAGGTTGCATTGCCAGAAAATCTGCTACTGCTCGCCCTTTGATCACTTTGGAGGTGAGATACTCAATGTCAAACTCTGTCAGCAATACCAACCATCTGCCCAATTTTCCCACTAGTGAAGGCACCGAATGAAGATACTTCAGAGGATTCTCCTTTGCCACTACCTGGATCTTGTATGACTGGAAGTAATGTCGCAACTTTCTGGAAGCCCATACCACGGCAAGACAGATCTTCTCAACTTCTTGATACCGAGCCTCATACGGGAGCATCATCTTACTCAGATAATAGACTGCATGTTCTACCCCCCCTGTCTCATCAGCTTGTACCATCATTGCCCTCAGTGCTTCTGATTCTATAGCCAAATGCAATATCAAAGGTCTGTCCGGCCTCGGAGGTTTCAATACAGGAGGCTTTACCAAATACCCTCTGACTTTGTCAAAGGCTGTCTGACATTGTTCATTCCATCTCACTGGCTGATCTTTTCTCAACAGTTTGAAGATAGGCCCACATACTGATGTCAACTTGGCAATGAACCGACTGATGTACTGAATCTTTCCCAAGAATGCTCTGACTTCTTTTTCTATCTTCTGTGCAGGCATTTCTGTGATTGCCTTGATCTTTTCGGAGTCTACCTCTATTCCGCCCTTTCCACTGTATGACCAAGAAATTTCCTGATGTCATCCCAAACACACATTTCTTAGGGTTAGCCGCAGGTTGTATCTGTCAACTCTCTGAAGAACCTTTCCAGTGCTTCAATATGCCCAACTCTTGTCTCTAATTTTACCATCATGTCATCCACATACACCTCAATCTCTTTGTGCATCAAGTCGTGGAAAAGTGTAGTGGCCATCCGCTGATAAGTAGCCCCTGCATTCTTAAGCCCAAACGGCATAACCTTGTAACAATAAGTACCCCACTCAGTAACAAATGCAGTCTTATGTTTGTCTTCCTCAGCCATGAGAACCTGATTGTAACCTGAAAATCCATCTGCAAATGAATACATAGCAGATAAAGCCGCACTATCAACCAGAACATCTATATGCGGCAGAGGAAAATCATCTTTCGGAAAAGCCTTGTTGAGATCTCTGTAGTCTACACACATTCTGATCTTCCATCTTCTTTCTTCGGCACCGGTACTATATTAGCCAACCACTCAGGATATTTTACTACTTCTAGAACCCCACATCTATCTATTTCTTAACTTCCTCTCTGACTTTCTCAGCCCATTCTGGTCTCATCCGTCGAAGTTTCTGTTTTACTGGCCTCATATTCGGATATGTTGGTATTGTGTGTTGGGCAATGTTTCTGTCTACCCCAGGCATGTCCTCATAGGACCAACCAAACACTTTGGCATATCTGACCAACACTTCTTCTGGTTTCTTCCTCTCTTCGGAGGTTACTTCACTTGCAATCAGAATTTCCTTGGGGTTCTCAAGTGTACCCAAGTTAAATGCAATAGTTCTGGCTGAACTGATGTCAAATATGCTTGATTCGTGCAGTGTAAATGGAAATGACTCAGGCAAGTAAGCAAAAGAGATGTCTTTATTATTGGATAATGCGAAAGTACATTCAAACAAATCAGGAAGGTAAATGTCTTCATCATCTATAAACACTTCTTCCTCTGCAATCAGGTCTTCCTCAAGCTTTTCATCCTCTCCCAGAGTCAGGCTCTCCAACTTCATCAGTTCTTCCCTCAATTCTCTTCTTCTTTCTTCACAATTTCTTAACTATCATCTTCTTACCCAACATATCCTGGAAGATCTCAAACCAGGTACCATACCACAATTCCATTAACTTCCACAGGTTCAGCTCCCCTTGATATCCTGAAGCTTTCACAAAACATTCCATCAGTTTCAGGCCCTTTTTCTTGACCTTTGGCTTTTCTTCATCAGACTTGTACCCCAAACCCTTCCGAGTAGTCTGTCCTCTGAAATCTGGTAATTTTGAACCCTTACCCGGCTCAAACTTCATTTTCTCCATAATCCTAGCCACCCTAGGATCCACCCACTTCTCAAAAGTAGCTGACACCTGAAACCTCGTGAAAGGTTGTATCTCCAAGGCAGCTACGGCATTATCTAACTCAGCCCGGATGGTAACAACTTCTCCCTCATACGGGAACTTGATCATCTGATGCAAAGTGGAAGGCAGGCCCCCAAGTTTATGAAACCAAGACCTTCCCAACAATAAGGCGAAAGTAGCCAGGATGTCTAGTACCGTGAACTCAACCTCATCTTCAATCGGTCCTACCTTGACCACAGCCACAAAGGTACCCTCAACTCCCCTTTTACTATCATCATAAGCCTTAATAGTCATACCGGAGGGGTCCAAGTCTGTTGCTTTCATACCCAATCTCGCCAGAATTTTCAGCAGGCACACATTGATGGACGAATCGTCATCCACCATCACACATGAAGTTCTCTTGCCCCTCACCTCGGCCTTGATAAATAGAGGCCTGTTATAATTTCTCCCCTCTGCTGGGAGTTCATCCTCAGAAAAAGATATATGCAAAACTTCTTTCTGAACTGACCCAACAAACATTGCAGGGTTGGCATCTTCCGGTACCACAATCTTGCTCAAGGCTTCAACCATAGCCTGCTATGCTCCCGAGATGCACATAACAGTTCCCAGATACTCACTTGTGCTCTAGTCTTCCTCAATTGCCTCAGCACTAATATATATCCCCCTCAGTGTTTTCTGCAGTCTCAACCACTTCTCTACCATCTGTCAAAACTTCATTACCCTATCCCTTATCTGCCATATCATTGTAAAAATGACCACTCTGCGCGTCATTCCCCTTACTTCTTCCTCTCACTGCTAGAGAAATCAAGCCAAAATTTTTTCCCCTGCTCATTTCATCTTCACTAGTACTATCCCAGATTCCCAGGAAAAAGGCTAGAGGATGAAAGGATTTTAGGACAAGGTCTTCTGGGAGGCCAGAATTGATCATGTAGGCTGGTGGTGGTACGGCACGGTAATTGGGTAGGGGTTTCTGTGTGTGTCAGGCTGTTCTGTTTCTGGGTCAGGTATTTTCTTGGAGTCTATCAGGTCTTGGATTTCATGGCGGAGTCGGGCGCAATTGTCAGTGTCATGGCCCTTTTGTTGGTGAAAGTGACAGTAAAGGCTTAGGTTATAATGTGATGGTAGGGGATTGGGTAATGGTTTGGCTTCCAAGGGTTTTAAGAGCCCTTGCCTCTTCAGTTTCTCTAGCCCATTTGACAGGGTCTTCCCAAGTTGGAAAATCTCCGGTTCCGGATAGCGTAATCTCAGCAGAAACGGGCTTTGTTCCCGATGTTCCCCCAATGGGCCTCCTGTTCAGACCATAGAATTTTCTATTCTCGGCCTCTTCTTCTTCAATATCCATGACAGTTTCCCTCAACTGCCGAAAGTCTGCAATCATGGAGGTCATCCTCCTCAACTTGCTGTAAATAGGGGCTTGGTGCCCTTGATAATCATCTTAATCTGATCCTTCTCCGAAGGCCTAGTCTGCATCTTCAACAACTGACCCCTCCATCGGTCCACATACTCCTTAAAACTCTCATCCGATTTCTGCTTAACATTCTCCAGATCACGGAGTGACAGATCGATCTCTAGGTCAGTGACATACTGCTTCAGGAAAGCATCAGCCAACTCCCTCCAATCTTCCTTCACTTTCTTCTCCAAACTGTGGTACCACACCACGGGAGCTCCTCAAGCGGCATTCCAAACATTTTCTGCACTTGGCGCTGAGATAAGCCAACTGAACTCATGACTGATACAAACTGTCGGAGATGCACCCTTGGATAACCATTCCCGTTAAAATTAGCCATATCAGGCATCTTGAACTGTGCCGGCAACTGTTCCTCGAAAGTCAGTGTGTCATAATCCATCAAATCCTCATTCTTACCCCTCATCTTGCGGGTAACCGACTCAACCTGATCCCGGAGCTTCTGTAACTCTGCCTGAGACCCAGATACTCTGCCTGCTGCATACTCTGCCATATCATCATCAAAAGCGGGGATATCATCCCCCAATCTGTTCGGAGGATCCTCTTGTCGTACATCTCCAGAACTACCCCCAGCACGAGACCCGGCAATGCCAGCCACAGCAGTAGTCAAAGCCTGCAACTGTTCAGTGATCTTGGCGAGACCGTTCTCTAACTGATCCATACGGGACACCTCATTATCGGATTCACTCATACTTGTTCTTTTAGTGAGTTTGTCCCTTCTCTAACCCAAACGGTATCTATGATGTCTTTTTGAGACATAGATGGTGTTAACATGATATATGTATGTATGAGGTGCATGAGATGCATGTAACATATATAACATACTAAATCAATTAAACTCTCAAACAAATCGGCCCGTTATCATTTTAGAATCTTTCGGGCTAATTGTCATAGGAGTGAACCCATCCCAGTTTAAATGGCCAATGAGTTCACATCTCATGACAAAGAGCCCAACTAAATCCAAATGGTAACGTTCCGAACACAATCACAAAGTGGCCCATCAATCACTTAGAAGCCTTTGGCCCAATCGTCATAAAATACGTTCTTGTCCCAGTTTAAATGGCCCAACAAGCCCATATCCCATCATGACAATGGTCCAAATGGATCCAAACGACGATGTTCCCAACAAAGCATAAAAGGAGATAATGCAAACATAAACAATAATTTCTATAGAATGGCCCATCAACATTTCAGAAGCTTTGGACCTAATGGTCATAAGGTACGAACTCGCCCCAGTTTAAATGGCCCAGCAAGTCCGCATTTCTAACAATAGTCCAACTGCATCCAAATGAGGATGGTCCACAGCACATACTCAAGGAAATAATTGTTACTTTAACCATACAAACCCGGTCTATGGGTGGGTTCACAGAGTATAGACAAAGGCTCTCATCGGCGAAGGATGGCCCACAACTAGGTCTCCTCAATCAAGGGTCCGTGCGACCAAGTGAGCGCACCCTTTTTTTTATACACTAAGGTACGTGCCAATGAGCTATGGTGTGTGACGGACTGTCAAATGGATTTCCCGTTGTAGATTCCCCAGAGGGAAGGTGGAGCGAGGCTCACTTAAATACCCAAGCCTCTTAGGCTCTTATCGCTTGTTGTCAGGAATAAACAACGAGTCCTCCAAATTAGTCCATCACAATAGGCTACGAGTAGATGGCTATATAGGTGCCTTCACAGCTTTTCCTTCTAGAAAGGTAGTGAATGAAGGAAGACACCCAACCATTACCTAGCCTTAAAATGCCTTTGATTAAACCCCCATTTTATCCACTATAGACACGGTCAATTAAAACATAAATCCAAACATTACAAGACAATATTCGGGGCCGATTCTCTATCCCCAGTGGAGTCGCCAGACTGTGGGACACAGAAACTGGGCGACGCATGCGTCCCGGGCTCACGGCCCGTCGGGAGTACGGAGTAGCCACGGGGGACTAAACTGGAGAATAATGGAGTCGCCACCCGGTGTGAACCGGGAAAATGAGATTTAAGCCCGCACTAACCCCTCTAATGGAAGACCTCAAACCGTTGGTTCAAAATGGTCCCTTACTTATGTCACTTGTAATGAAAGGATTTATGTAATAATTTAATCAGTCAGCTTAAGTAGCACTTATTTCCAAGAGTATCATGCTTCTAAATTCACATGTACAAAATAAAACTTACACCTAAATTTACATATATTTCACATCTAAGATTGCATGCTTGAAAGTACATCAAAGGAACGACAAACATACAACTTCATTGGCGTATTATATTCAAAAAACACAAGCACACATACTAACCACGCAAGCACACATGTGAGCACATTCTCAAGTGGTACGTGGAATTGTATCCCAAGTACAGACCGTACTACCGTCCATTCGGAATCGGCTACGGAATTTATGTCTGGGTTTCCATCCGATATACCACAAGAAATAATACTCAAATGTTATCATGACATAGGCATATGAAGCGTAATACATTAAACACATTGTACTCATACATATGGGGATAGCTACTAGGAAAACTATGTATGAAATCTGATGAAAATGACTCAGTTCAGTGGGTGTACGTTCGCGTAGCATTTGAAAACACGTTCGAACGGTAAACAGAAGGTTCGCGTTCGTATAGCGTTCCAGAACTTGTTCGAACGGGACCAGACCTGATGCATGATAAGACTAAGAAAGTGCATATGCGTTCGCGTAGCGTTCGAGAACGCGTTCGAACGGAACCAGACCTGATGCATGATAGACTAAGAAAGCCATACGTGTTCGCGTGCGTTCGAGAACGCGTTCGAACGGTAAATAGAAGGTTCGCGTTCGTATAGCGTTCGAGAACGCGTTCGAACGGAACCAACCCGATGCATGGAGACTAAGAAGTGCGTGTGCGTTCGCATAGCGTTCTAGAACGCGTTCGAACGGTAAACAGAAGGTTCGTGTTCGTGTAGCGTTCGAGAACGCGTTCGAACGGAACCAGACCTGATGCATGCAACACAAAGAATAAAGACAACAATGTCAAGCTCAGTATGTCCGATTAAACGTATCTTACATTCAACCGAACACACATCAACCGACGCGGCAAAGCATCGTGGTAAAGGGCTTTAACCCCTCCCCTTATGGGATCTTACATTGCACTTACTAAGCCCATGCACTCGATTGATCATGCATACAAAGAATTAAAAGCAATAATATCAAATGCAGTATGCCCGATTGAACGTATCTTGCATTCAACCGAACACACATCAACCGCGCGCAAAGCATCGTGGTAAAGGGCTTTAACCCCTCCCCATAGGGGATCTTTCATTCCACTTACTAAGCCCATGCGCTCGATTGAATCATACATAAATGAGCAACATGTAGGATTCAACTGACGAAAAATAAATAAACCAAAGCAACACAAAAAAAGAGGGTACTGTTTACTCAAGCGGTGCGTCGAGTTGTATCCCAAGTTTAGATCATACTACCGTCCATTCGGAATCGGCTATGAAATTTATGTCCGGGTTTCCATCCGATATACCGCGAGAGTTGACACATCTCTCATTTTATTCCAAAGCCACAACATACAACATCTCATAATTCATGCATATTTATCTACTCAAGGGCCACAACATACATTTCAACATGACAGTCATGCAAGCAATATTCAATAAATAATAAAATAGAAAACGAGTGTGGAAAATACCCTCAGGTCTAACCTTTTTTGCCAACTTTCAGGCTTGCGTTTCACGGACGTCGGAAGGGTACAGCTCCTCAACTTCTCTGGTTCATTGGTTTAGCGTCCTAGCCCACTGTTTTGCTGTTTTGCTTGTTGTTCGGTCTCCGTTCTGCTGCTGTTCGGCCTCTGTTTTGCTGCTCACTGTTTAGGTCACTTGTTTTGACGTTTCAACAGACTGTTCCGAGTGTTTTTTGTGGGTTTTTGGTGTAGTCTTGTGTGATTATTTTAAGGATATTAAGTGCAGTTTTTATGTTACTGGTTTAGGGATTTTAGGGACTGTTTGAGGGCTAATAGGAGTGCAGTTTTTTGGTACTGCAAGGAGGTTTATGGGGCTGTTGTTTCGATGATATAGGAAGGCTATAGGGCTGTGTTTTTGACGTGCGAAGGCTGCTTGATGAGTGATATTTATATCACTTTTCCCACTCATTTAATCTAATATTTTGTATAGTTTCTTGAGTTTTTGTGAATGTTTTGATGTGTTTTGTGTTATTTTGTAGATAATAAAGTTTCAGGACATTCTGGAGGTGATTTGGAGCAAAATAGTGAAAATTGGCTAAAGGGCATTTTGGTAATTTCCAGCGTTGCGCCGCCCAGACCTTCCGCGTCGCGACGCCCAGCATGCGCCGAATCTGCTAAAGTGCGCCGGGTCAACATGTCAGAATTTGAGAAGTTTGACTTTGCTAAAATGCGCCGTGCCACGTGTCAACATCATATGCTGCCGACACTCAGACTTGACACGTGTCGCCTCGTCATCAGCCACGTCAGCGGTCAACGAGTCAACTTTGCCATGTGTCATGCCACATCATCGTCCACGTCAGCAGGTCAACCAAGTCAACTTGCCGCGTCAGCATGACGTCATCAATGACGTCATCACAATAATTGAGAATTAGCCGCCTTGACACGTGTCGCGTGAACAGTCAGCCGCCTTGCTACGTGTCGCCTTCTCATTGTGCCACGTCGACAAATCCAGCGTCGCGACGCTGAGGACCTTGGCGTCACGACGCGCGAACATGAAAAATTTTACTATAAATAGTGCGCGCGAATTTTCAGTTTTTAGTACACCATTTCCTCTCCCAAATCCTATGTAATTAGGGAGTTTTTCTCTCTCTAAATTTCTTTAATTTAGTTTTTGTAAATTTTAATTACGTTCTGTAATAATAATAATTTACTTTCTTTATTTTACAGTTTTTACTATTCACTATGCGGAGGTAACTTCCCTATGCTAGGGTGAAAGGTAATTATTTTACTATTGCTATTTAGATTAATCTCCCTTAAAAATAATATACTTACTATTTAAAATTCTGATTAATAAAGGAATACCGCTATATTGGTCGGTTGGTAATTTAATTTTAATCTGGTTTAAACCTGACTAATCAAGGAATACCGCTATATTGGTCGGTTGGTAAATTTATTTTCTGTTGGTTTGAACCTGATTAATAAGGAATACCGCTATATTGGTCGGTTGGTAAATTTATTTTGGTACCGCCTTTATGGCTGGATTATGGACAAATATTACCACCTATATGGCTGGTTGGACTTAATTTGACTTAATCAGGATACCGCCAGATTGGTCGGTTGGTAAAATATTATCACAGTTTATATATTATTTTATGGGAGATATCTAAATTAGTAATAGTAAAAGTAATTCCTTTTACCTTAGCATTTTATTTTTATTGTATTTTTACTTTTCAGTATTTATTTTAACGCAATTATTTTCAGCATTTTATGTCTTTTATTTTCAAGTTTTTACCAGCCCTAGCTATGTGTAATAACTAAGTTAGTATCTAGGGTTGTGATGAAATTCAATGTCACGGGTTTATAAGGGTTAGATTATAATTTGGGTAATATAAAGATTTATTTATTGAGTCTTAATCTCAATGCTCTTTAATTAACAGGCCATTAATTAATTGATTATGTAAACTTAAAATGAACTAGACATAGGGATTTTAAGTTTAAGACCTTAGATTCAATAACCCACGATCTTCCTTAAGGATAGATAACCCTTTCAATAGATTTCCTTACAGGATAAGAATATACCTGTCGGGCGGGGGTAGTCTTAATTGGAACTTAATCGTAATGAATCTAGGTAATTTGGTTGACATAGACATATGGTTCAATTAGATTATACTAGGTATTTGTAATTGACCATCGGAAGATGCTTTTACATACATTAGTGTTCCAGGTTAATAAATCAATAAATTACCCAATTATATTATAACCACTTTATCTTTAATTAATATTGGAATAAATCACAACCCTAGATAGCTTTTAATATTGAATTTTCTTAAAATCTACTTTCCAACAATTTTATTTTTATTGTCTTTAAATTTAGAATCGTCGCTATTTCAAATCAATTAACAACCTGTTAGATACTAGTAATCATTTAACCTCATAAAATTAATAACTTAGGTATTAAGTCCTCGTGGGATCGATACTTTTTATACTACTTGAACGATACGTACGCTTGCGTTATACGTGTGTGTTTACGCCGGTCAAGTTTTTGGCGCCGTTGCCGGGGACTTATTTATCTTTTATTATTAGTTTAGGGGTTAGATACTTTTACTTGTATCTAATTTCTTTTTACTTATTGTTATTGTTTTCTTGTGTTTCAGGTTCTCAGAAACTTCATGAGACGAACCAGAAGCTTTGAACTACGACCATTTGACCCAGAAATTGAAAGAACTATCAGACAGTTGAGAAGAGAAAGGCAAGAAGCCCAAGAAGCTTTAGTCAACATGGAACCTGAACCTTTGGAGGTTGCACCACCAATACCCATTCGAGACAGAACCATTCCGGTGGTTGACAGACTCATTTCATGTATTGTACTCCCTCCATTACCAGCAAATGCAGGTGACATCAAAACTTGCATTCAGATGATTCAGCAGTCAGTACAGTTTGGAGGAAATGCAACTGAAGATCCTAATGCCCACATCAGCAACTTCCTGGAAGTTTGCGGTACTTTCAATTACAACCGAGAAGCTGAAGAAGCAATGAGACTACGTGTTTTCCCATACTCTTTGAAGGACAGAGCTAAAGCCTGGCTACATTCATTACCAGCAGGTTCAATCACAACATGGAACATCTTAGCCACCAAATTTCTTGCAAAGTATTTTCCACCAGCCAGAACCGGAAAGCTAAGGAATGACATCACATCCTTTGTGCAACAAGAATCAGAAACTCTTTATGAAGCTTGGGAAAGGTACAAAGACTTACTCCGGAAATGTCCACACCATGAAATTCCAAAATGGCTTCAAGTCCAAACATTTTACAATGGGCTTTCTGGAATAATGAGAACCACAATTGATGCTGCTGCTGGAGGAGCTTTAATGGCAAAAGGTGAAGATCAAGCCTGGGAACTAATCGAAGAAATGGCCAACAACAACTCTTTGTGGCCAACAGAAAGAAGTTTGATTCAAAGAATTGCAGGAATATATGAGGTTGGAGCTAATACAGCCGTCAACACCAAGCTAGATCAGATATGCAATTCATGGAGACTCTTACCACTGGATCCACAAGTTTACCATATGGAGGAGCACCAGAATCAAATCAACATGAAGAAACGGTGAATTATGTCAACATTTCAACAGGCAGGGGAACAATCCATATTCCAACACCTACAACCCAGGGTGGAGGAATCATCCTAATTTTTCATGGAGTAACAATTCAGGTCAACAGCGGAACTATCCACCACCTGGATTCCAGCAACAGAATAAAGGCCAGGAGCAGACAAATGAACCAGTAATGGCAGAGATGGTAGCTCAATTAAAAGAATATGAAGCCATGATTCAGAGCCAATCAGCTTCCATCAAAGCACTGGAGAATCAAATCGGCCAACTGGCCAATGCTCAGAGTTACAGACCGCCAGGTAATCTTCCCAGCAACACAGAACCAAATCCAAAAACCGAGGGAAGGAGCAATGTCAAGCCATTACCTTAAAGAGTGGTACTAAGATCAACAAAGATTTGGAGTCAAAACAGCTGCTGAGGAAGTTCCAAAAGATGCAGTTCCACAGATGGAAGAAAAAGAAGCAAAGGAAAAAGAAAAAGAACAGATCACTCCACCACCACCATTTCCTCAGCGTCTTCAGAAAAACAAACTGGACAAACAGTTTGCTCGTTTCTGGGAGATTTTCAAAAAGCTGCACATCAACATCCCATTTGCTGAAGCCTTGGAACAAATGCCCAGTTATGTCAAATTCCATGAAAGACATCCTTTCACGAAAACGGAGATTGGGAGATTACGAGACAGTAGCTTTGACAGAAGA
>SKCR01043067.1:0-38497 GCA_019454045.1 Zanthoxylum bungeanum
TTCTGCCATATCATCAAAAGTGGGGTATCATCCCCCAATCTGTTCGGAGGTTCCTCTGGTCTTGCATCCCCAGAACTACCCCCAGCACGAGACCCGGCTATACCAGCCACAGCAGTAGTCAAAGCCTGCAACTGTTGTTCAGTGACTTTGGCGAGACTGTTCTCTAACTGATCCATACGGGACACCTCATTATCGGATTCACTCATACTTGTTCTTTTAGTGAGCCTTGTCCCTTCTCTAACCCAAACGGTATCTATGTTGTCTTTTAGAGACATAGATGGTGTTAACATGATATATGGATGCATGAGATGCATGTAACATATAACATACTAAATAAAATAAAATTCTCAAACAAATCGGCCTATTATCATTTTAGAAGCTTTTGGGACAACTGTCATAAGAGTGAAACCGTCCCAGTTTAAATGGCCCAACGAGTTCATGTCTTAGGCAAAGAGCCCAACTAATTCCAAATGATAATACTCCAAACACAAGCACAAGGCGGCCCACCAACACTTAGACGCCTTTGGCCCAATAGTCATGGAATACATCCTTTGTCCCAGTTTAAATGGCCCAACAAGCCCATATCCCATGACAAATGGTCCAATGGATCCAAACGATGATGTTCCCAAACACAATCTACACGACATAATAATTTTTACATAATGGCCCATCCACATTTCAGAAGCTGGGCCTAATAGTCATACAGTACGAACTTACCCAGTTTAAATGGCCAAGCAAGCCCGCATTTCTGACAATAGTCCAACTGCATCCAAATGAGGATGGTCCATATAGCACATTCTCAAGGAAATAATTGTTACTTTAACCATATAAACCGGTCTAGGGGTGGATTTGCAAGAGTAGGACAAAAGGCTCTCACCGTGAAGGATAGCCCACAACTAGGTCTCCCCACTTAAGGGTTCAAGCGACCAAGTGAGCGTATCCCTTTTTATACACTAAGGTACGTGCCAATGAGCTATGGTGTGTGACGGACTGTCAAATGGATTTCCCGTTGTAGATTCCCCAGAGGGAAGGTGGAGCGAGGCTCACTTAAATACCCAAGCCTCTTAGGCTCTTATCGCTTGGTGTCAGGAATAAACGACGAGTCCTCCAAATTAGTCCATCACAAAGGCTACGAGTAGATGGCCATATAGGTGTCTTCACAGCTTTTCCTTCTAGAAAGGTAGTGAGTGAAGGAAGACACCAAACCATTACCTAGCCTCAAAGTGCCCTTGATTAAACCCCTACTTATCCACTATAGACATGGCCAATTAAAACATAAATCCACTCATTACAAGACAATATTTCGGGGCCAATTCTTCGCATCCCCAGTGGAGTCGCCAGACTGTAGACAACAGGACCTGGGCGACGCCGTTTC
Source organism: Zanthoxylum bungeanum (assembly GCA_019454045.1). Lineage (NCBI taxonomy): Eukaryota > Viridiplantae > Streptophyta > Magnoliopsida > Sapindales > Rutaceae > Zanthoxylum > Zanthoxylum bungeanum. The sequence goes on from SKCR01043067.1 coordinate 1,376, forward strand.
TAGGCTCGCGGCACTAGTTGGGAAATACTAAATAATATGGAGTCGCCACCCGGTGTGAACCGGGACAAAGATTTAAGGCCGCACTCACCCCTCGCAGGGAAGACCTCAAACCGTTGGGTTCGGAATGGTCCCTTACTCATGTCACTTGTAATGAAAGGATTTATGTAATAATTTAATCAAGCTTAAGTAACACTTATTTCCAAGAGTATCATGCTTCTAAATTCTCATATGCAAAATAAAACTTATGCACACATTTCACATATATCTCATATCTAAAATCGCATGCTTAACATATATCAAAATAGCAACGAACATACAACTTTATTTGCATATTACACTCAAGAAAACACAAGCACACATATTAACCATACAAACATACATATGGGCACTTTTCCAAGTGGTACGTGGAATTGTATCCCAAGTACAGACCGCACTACCGTCCATTCGGAATCGGCTACGGAATTTACGTCTGAGTTTCCATCCGATATACCACAAGAAATAATACTCAAATGTTATCACGACACAAGCATATGAATTGTAATTCATTAACATAGTTGTATTCATACATGTGGGGATAGCTACTAGGAAAACTATGCATGAAATCTAATGAAGAGATGACTCGATTCAGTTGGTGCGCGTTCGTGTAGCGTTCGTAAACGCGTTCGAACGGTAAACAGAAGGTTCGCGTTCGTGTAGCGTTCCGAGAACGCGTTCGAACGGAACCAGACCAGATGCATATGAAACTAAGACAGTGGGTGCGCGTTCGTTGTGTAGCGTTCGTAACGCGTTCGAACGGTAAACAGAGGTTCGCGTTCGTTGTTGTAGCGTCAAGCATTGTGGTAACGGGTTTTAACCCCTCCCCATAAGGCGAAGTACTGCCGTAAAGGTGACCTTTTGGGGCTCTTGATCTCTCAAAGAGAGGACCTTTAGACCAACATACTAAGCCCATGCGCGTCACATCACATATACAAGAATAGAACCAATCATATCAACCAAGTATGCCCGATTGAACACATCTTACATCCAATCTGAACACACATCAACCGGCGCGGCAAAGCATTGTGGTAACGGGTTTTAACCCCTCCCCATAAGGGATCTTTCATTCCACTTACTAAGCCCATGCGCTTGATTGAACCATACATAAAAGATAATAATATCAAATTAATTATGCCCGATTGAACGTATCTCGCATCCAACCGAACACACATCACCGGCGCGGCGAAGTAGTGTCACAAAGGTGGCCTTTTCGGCTCTTTATCTCCCAAATGGAGGACCTTTGGACTAACTCACTAAGCCCATGCGCTTGTTGAATCATGCATAACTAAACAACATATTGAATTCAAGTAAAGAGAACTAAATAAACAAAAGCAACACAACAAAAGAAAGATGGTTCTGTTTACCCAAGCGGTACGTGGAGTTGTGGCCCGAGTATAGATCATATTACCGTCCATTCGGAATCGGCTATGAAATTTATGTCCGGGTTTCCATCCGATATACCGCGAGAGTTGACACATCTCTCATTCATCCAATACCCACAACATATTACATTTCATAATTCATGCATGTTTATCTACTCAAAGACCACAACATGCATTCCAACATGACAATCATACAAGTAATACTTAATAAATAATGCGGAAAAAGAAAACAAGTGTGAAAGATACCCTCAGGTCTAACCTTTTAAGCCGTCTCTCGGACTCGCGTTCCACGAAGATCGGAAGGGGTACAGCTTCGCAACTTTTCTGGTTCACTGGTTTAGCGTCCTAGCTCACTGCTTTGCTGTTTTGCTTGCGATTCGAACTTCATTCTACTCCTATTCGGCTTCTGTCTTGCTGCTCACTGCAGGGGCCACCTGTTTTAACGTTTTCAATAAACTATTCCAAGTTTGTGTGGGTTCTTAGTGCAATTATGTGATTATTTTTAAGATTATCTATGCAGTTTTTATGTTACTATTTTTTAAGGATTTGGGCTGCTGTTAAGGTGATTTTGCTGCTGTTTGGGCGTGTAATACAGTGTGGCTTTTTTGTGGTAATTTTCGGTGGTGGAGGGCTGCTGTGTAGGTGGCTGTTTCTGTGATGTGTGGGGGGGTTTGCGGAGGTGGTTTTTGGCTATGGAGGAGATGGTTGGGGCTCTTTTGTTCTCTTTTTGTGTATATGTCAAGTGTGTTTTTCTTTTGTTTAGTCTCGGGTGTGTAGAGAGAGTCTAGAGAGATTTCGAGAGAGTTTGGGTGTGAATTCTATGCCTTGGGCGTGATTAGGTTGTGTCAAAAAGAGGATGGCTTTGGTTAGGGGTTGTTTATATAGAGGATGTCTAGGGTTTCACCTTGTCTCACAAGGAAGAGATTTGGTTTCCAAATAAGGAGAGATGGGAAAGGCATATACAAGATTGAGGGGGGACAAAATATTTTAATTTTAGGAAGTCAACTAATTTAAATTGGTGTATATCTTATTGAATTAGGAAGTCAAATATTTGATTGGTTCTAATTGGTTAGGATTGATTTTAATTAGGCAAATCTTATTTTTAGTTTTAGTATATAATACATTTGATTTATTTATATTAGGCATGATTTTATTTAATTGGTAAATGATTTAAATATTTTATTTAATGTTTAATATTTATTTATTTAATTTGGGATGTGTTTTATGGGCTTTGGGGGGCTAAATGGGCTGAGGTGTGAGGTAGCAGCAAAACCAGAATTACCGGCTCCGTTCGAACGCCTACTCGCACGCGGCACGAACGTCCGCAATCTGCACGAGGTTCGAACGAAGTAACGAACGCAGCACCAACGAAGACAGTGAACTTGTGGAATGAACTTGATGACATACTTTTCCGAATTTCCCCTTCCGACCTCCGTTTCCCGCAATATCCTTAGCTAAAAAGGTAGTGCCTCCAATTGAGACTCATCATCGGGTTTCACATGCGAAAATGCAATGCCTACTAAGGGAGATTAATCTAAACTAAAATAATAAAAGCTTCACCCTTCCTCCAGCGGAAAATTAACTACAAAACATAAAAGAAAATAAACTACTACTATTACTGAAAATAAAAATGCATAGATTAAATATTGAAAATAAATACAAACAAGATGCAATCCTTAAATTCCTTACAAAAACCTAAGGAAAGCATGAGAATTACAAATGAAATGGTTTGGTATTTATAGGAAAATCTAAAGGCTTCCACCAATTTCTCCACCAATTGCTCCACCAATTGCTCCACCAAACATGGCAGAAAACACTCCACCAAACATGCTTGCATGTTTGATGGAAGTTTGACAATTTTTTATATTTTTGAAAATGACTTTAGTAATTAAACATAACACAATTTCGGATTGTTCATCAATTTCGATCATGAAAATTTCAGAATTCGAAATTATTTTGTTCTTCAAAGTTGTACATCTTTGCGTTTTCTTTAATCTACAACTTGAATCAGCTCAATCGAATATCAACGGAAAACGTTATGGCCAAAATACGAAACCTGGGCAAAATTGGAACTTTGGACTACACTTCCTGACGCGTATAGTAAATTTTTGTTTTCGCCATTTTTTACTCTGGATTTCATCATTTTAGCCCCGAGTTAATTCCATTAAGCCACAATACTTTATTTATCTATAAAATACATCAAAACACATCAAAATGTTCATCAAACCCGAGAAACTAAATAAAATATTAGGTAAAATGGGCGGTAAATATTGATATTTTTCCACTCATCAGTAGGATCCCATCACTAGAAGAGCGTAATTATGTTCTCTATTTTGGCTCAATATCTTTTAGCGGGTAATGATGGAGGGAATGGTGATTACCGACTGCTTCATATCATCCAGCTATCCGATGCGGCCCTATCATGTCATCTTGACTGAGACGTGTCATTGGTTTGGACGAAATCAAACGCAATTCCACCAAACGTTCTTAGGAAGTCTTTCACTCTTAAATGTATGCCCTAAATTTTTCCTAGGCTGTTCTTGCGGATCTTCAACCTAACGGGCCACTCTTATTTTTACCTTGGCCGCCCTTTTGGGTTTTCAACTCAACGAGCTAACACACATTTTTTGAAGTATGGATGCAAGAGAAGTTCATCACTCCACCACCATCCATTTTTACCTCTTTTGGACCAAGAAATCATTTAGCTCGTGCTCTGGTGAAGAAGAATATATATTACGATGCATGGAAGTAATGGCTGCAACAAGTATCTGGTGCCAGAATTATGTGGATATGCCCTTGGTGGTGTCTCTGCCATCTTACCATTGACTTCTTCGGATATTGCCTGCCTCTCACATGCCTCCACACCTGTTCTTTCTATCAAACTGCCAGGCTTCCTCATCGGTGCGGGTGCTTTCTACACCCTGTTTCTAATAGCGCACTTTCTGAGGCGGCCCTATGTCTCATCGTCTCTTGGACTATTCCCATGAAAAGTGGATTCAACATCGCATCTAGACAATTACCACCTCAGAGTCTGCACCAAACGACCGTGGGTCCTCGATTGGTTCTTTGGGTTCAAACCCTACACTGAAAAGACAAAGACGATGATTTATGCATGCTTGTTTTGAGTTTTCTCCTTTGACTATGATTGTGTATTTATGAACACTTTTGAGCTTTATTTCAATAAAACTTTAGCATTTTCCCACGGTACATGTGTGAATACATTCATTATTTTATTATGGAGAGTCTCATGTCGTTAGTTGGCCTTTTTGATTTTTCCAACTAACTATTTTTTGCTCACTTATCTCTAACTTTGCTAAAACTGTTTTTGGTTTAGCAGGACGCTCTTATTTTTACTTAGGCCGTCTTTTACAGATTTTTGACTTAACGAGTTTTTTTTTATGCAAATTATTTCTTTAGCATGTCCAGGTTGATGGATTTCGTGAACTCATTTCTTCCCAAATTTGACAATTGCACCGCCCCGTTCATCGAAATCCTCTTAACCAAATAAGGTCGTTCCTAATTGGTCCTGAACTTTCCCTTGGATCTATTGCCAATGGTCTTAACTATTTCAGCACTAGTTCCATTTCTTTAATCTTACTGGGCTTGAATTTTTTGTTGAAGGCCCGAGCTATTCTCTTATGGTACAATTGGGTGTGATACAACGCCTTCATCCTCTTTTCATCCAATAAAGTCAGATGTTCGAACCTCTTCACGGCCCATTCTTGCTCAAGCAACTCTGTCTCCATCATAACCCACATGGACTATACCTCAATCTCTACTAGCTACACTAAGGAATAAGGTGTGGCTCATGTTGTGGTTCTGATCGATGGTCTATACCCCCATAATGCAAGTGGTAGCTTGTCTTCCCAATCCTTGCAAGTTTTTGCGTCTTAGCTATGTTCCGCTTCAGAGTTTTGTTAGCGGCCTCTACTGCCTCGTTTGCTTATGGTCTATATAGTGATGACTTGTAGTGCCCAATCCCATATTTTTGTAACATGTTCTTGGTTTCTCCTTGAAATTATACCTCATTGTTTATTAACACATGGTGTGACATGCCATATTGGCAAATGATGTTCCATGCTATGAACTTAGCCATCTGTTTGGCCATGCCATTGCAGAAGGACTCATTCTGTACCCATTTAAAGAAATAGTTTATGGCTATTACTACGAATTAGTGTCCATTAGATGCATGCAGTTTGATTTCACCAAACATAACGATACCCTATGTTGAGAATGGCCAAGATTCTGACAACCCATATAGCTTTATTGGCGATAAGTGGTTCAAGTTTCTGTGGGCCTGACAGTCACGGCAGCGTTTTACTAGTTTCGCATAATCTGTCCCCATGGTCAGCCAATAAAACCCTTGTCTCATGATTTTTCTTGATAAATTAAATCTGCTCATGTGTGGGCCACACACCCCTGCGTGGACTTCCTTCATCACCTTATTGGCTTCCTTTTATTTTAGGCATTTCAATTGTACTCCATTGGACTGCCACTTATACAAGTCCTCATTCAAACTAACGAATTAAGAGACTAACTTTTGGATGGCTAGTTAATCTTTTCTACCGACTCATTTTGGAAATTCTTTATGATCCAAGACGTTCTGGATGTCATAGTACCATGGTTTTCCATCTCCTCCTTCAATCTAAATTACTCTTCCCATTTCAAGATTAGACTTGTTAGCCGTAGTCAATATTAAGGATATCATGGTTAGTTTTTCTGGATTCTCCCATGTTGAAGCTAGAGTGGCCAAGGCATCCGCCATTTGGTTTTTTTTTTCTAGGAAGGTGTTGGAATGTACACCCCGAGATGCTTTGTATCAAATTATTGAGGTGGAATAAATACAACTTCAACATTTCTTCCTTTAGCTCCCAATCCCCGCGTATTTGACAGATTATCAACAATAAATCTCCAAAAATTTCTACGTCTTCCGCCCTCAAAGCTATCAATGCTTCTAATCTGAATGTGCATGCCTCATACTCAGCCATGTTGTTGGTGACAACAAATGTGAACCTCCTTGACATGGGTAATGTTTCGCCATTCGGGGTTATCAATATGACTCAAATGTGAAGCTCCGTCAAAGTAAATCTTCTAGTCTTGAATAACTATTATTTTTTACTTCATAGTCTGGAAACTCAAATTAATATTTATATCCTTGAATAGATTGTTGTGCTAAGAATTATGCCATTACTTTCTTAGTGATTTTCTCTATATCAAACTCAGTCAACAACACCAACCATCTTCCCAACTTCTCAACTAGGGAGGGTGCTGATTGGAGATACCTCAACGGATTCTCGTAAGTGATCATTTGTATCTTGTAGGATTGGAAGTAGTGTCACAGGTTTCTGGAGGCCAATACAACTGCTAAACATATCTTCTCTACTTCTTGGTATCGCATTTCATAGGGTAATATCTTCTTGTTGAAATAATACACTGCATGTTTTACCCTTGTATCATCCTCTTGCTCTAACATCGCCCCCAATGCTTCGGGTTCCACTGCTAGTTATATAACAATGGGTTTTCCAAACTTAGGAAGTCTCAAGACTGACAGATTGGTCAGATATTTTTTAATCATTTCAAAAGACTATTGACATTGCTCATTCCACTCCATGGGCTGATCCTTCTAGAGTAGCTTGAAGATTGTTTCACACACTGACGTTATCTCGTACGAAATAATGAGGTCATCATTATCTCATACCATACTTGGTTCAATGATAAATTTATGGAATTTTTTATCAAAACATGGGTTAATGAATTAAATGGAAAAGTGTATGCTAAAGGCTAGGCTACTATAATTACTAACTTGCTGGGTTAGCTTGAAATTCTACTAGGTGGCCATCACTGATATGGGGTAAATACTGAGGCATTAAAGTTGGATATTGTTGAGGATCACATGCGTGCTGTTACTATCGGTGAGTAACAAATGTCATGTACGGTATGCGGCTAACTAATGTGTTTTCCTGAGGATTCGACAGAATCATATTATAATTGAAAGGTTCCTAAAGGCTTATTTTACCTGGGATCCACAAGTTTTTATCAGTGGCTGAATACTACAATTCTTATACTCTCCTAATTATATAATTATTATGTTCTTGTCTAAGGGAAGGGAATTTTTTGGAACCTGAGATAGGTTAACGTGCAGGTACTGGTTTTCCTATGGTTGTACTCTCCTAAACCAATGGTCTTAGACCTCTGCGAAAAATGGTCTTGAGAGCATGAGTGAAAGCATGATATCGAAACATTTGTTTACTAAATATTTATGAAGCCCACTGCACTAATCAGGAAGCTAAGATGAATTCATGTACTTAAGTTAAAACTCACTGAACTAAAGATTCACTGCGCACTACTGGCTACTACGATTGTTCTGAGAGATTAATATGTATTCATGCTACAAAGGAATTCCTATTACATAAGATTTTCCAGGAAATGGGAAAGAAAGCTTACTTTGAGTCGATGGAATCTGGAAGGGTGAAATCCTACACACGACTATTCTATTTCATAAGTCGCATGTAGAACATCATAGTCCTACCGCTGCAGTCATATACCCTAAGACCATGTACTCTGATATTATCTTTGTCACACCCCAGTATGTCCGGGACGTGACCGGCAGAAGATGACATGACCATCCCCTAAGCCTCTAACACTAACAAGCAAGACCTGTATAACTTGTGACAATGCTCATAAATGAACCTGTGTCATGTAATTCTATCTCGACTTATAGACATGAAATCATGTATAACTTGCTCATTAACTTTACATCAACATCATGTGTGTGTGTGTGTCAATTCACTTATACATATAAATTAATACTCATAATCTCTTTATGTTTACATGCACTTAGGATGTCCATGTTAATACGACTACTCGGCCTTATGGCCTACAATAAAACTGAAAATGTGTGGATCCATGATATGCATTACTCTACAACTATACGAATATAGCTGGTGTTCATCTCCTTCGGCCCTAACTAACCAAAATCTGGAATCCAAGACACCTAGGCTGAAACTGAACCGCAATCACAATGAAACTACGAGGGTCAGATCTCTCGAAAGACCTGATAAGTTAACACTAGAGTAAAGTAAAGGTAAAATATTTTTAATCGGCAAGAAAACAAGAATGTAAAGATAAATGACATTTAATTTTGAAAACATTATAATCCGAGAATACTGGCTGTAAAACATATGCTTATAAAACCTGATGCCATGTAAAAGCTCACCAGTGTCATGGCATGGGGTCGTAAAACCTACCTAACGGGACCTAGCACTGCGCAAGCAGGGTAAACCGAATATTGTATCTGTTGTTGGGCCTCATGGGGATGATCAATGCCCCGTGAAGCAATCTGAGTGAACCTGGGATGCTAAGCTGAGGGGAAAGCATAAACTGGCAGTCTGAAAACGTGTTTCTAATACGTGTAAAATACATACCATATACGTGGAATTTATAAAAATACTCATAAATCTAAAACTGATGTTGGACTAAAACTGTTCATTTCTAAACTGAGAATTCAAATTAAGAAATCAAAATATAAGTCTTAAAAGAACATTTGAAACATTGAGAAAAATAGCATTCACTCACTGAGTTGACGAGGATTCCTATGGCCTGAGCTGATATTGAACTGGCTGGAACTTCCTATATAGAACTGATAGGATCTATAAATATGTAACCGAGATATAGTTAGAACACTAAAAATATTTATGATGTTAAACATTTTTGTGTAGTGATATGAGAATCTATGTTGATAAGGGATCCTTAAGAAACTTTTGGAAGTCCTATGCGAGATTTAACTGAGCTAAGTCTGATCTTCGAAAATAGCTCTGTGTCACGACCTAGGATAGTGCTTGTCGCGAAGCTCACCCTGTGTTTCACGCATTGCGACGCGACTCAATTCACATGGCGATGCTCACTAGGCAAAAATCAAGACAAAGAGTTTTTGATGGTGCAGCATTGCGATGTTGGTCCTTTTACGTCCCGTTGCCAGCCCGATTCCAAGACTGTGCTACTTCTCATCATGGCCAACTCCTTAAGCAAAACTCATCACCACAGCAAGCCTCACATGCATTTGTTTACAACACAACCAAATTATAAAATGAAGCTTCTAATCCCCCTTAGGATTCGACCACAACACACATATACAACACACATTTCATACAACTATTCCCACACTAGTTACAAACTTGTATGAAAAATATGTCATCACTAAAACATAAAATCAAAACTCCTCTCACAATAGACTTCATTTGGCCAACACTGTAACATCCCCAGTACAGGAATATTATCGGCAATCAACAGATCTCACTGTCGCCTAAGCCTCTAACTCATGTACTAGAACACTTGCTCTTATCTTAATGTTATGCAATCTTATACTCAATCACACATGCAACTTAATAATTTAAATAAACTTAAATGTGAGATCATGAAACCCAATATATGCATATATATACACGTCTGAGAGTGTATAAAGTGTATATATATATATATATGTACATCATCAAATACATGTCTATGATATGACAAAATGACATCCTAGAGATCTATATTCTATATGAATATAGATGTGGAAAAGTGGACCCCATGACTAGTGATTGGAGCATAACACTTGTCCTCGATTTGGGTCTCCAAAAGTAGCACATGGCTACCAAAAGATGAATCATGTAAAAGAACTGGGAAGTGGTGGGGGTGTGTCATGAGGATCTCAGTGAGTGGAGCTACAAAATAAGAAACGGAATCAGTATATCTGAGTAAAATCATTCATTCTTAAAATGTTTCGGAAAACTTCGTTTGAAAACTGATTTTTTTCTTTAAAACTGAGGAAAAGCCTTTTCTGAAAACTTTCTGTGAAAAAAATCTGTGGTACTGTGGAAAAATTGACGCATGGGAGCGTTACGTATCGCCTTCTCCCCATACGCTTAACTAGTGGTCTTGTGGCGTTACGTATCGTCATCCCCCAAGCCACTAAACTAGAGCTGGTAGTGATAATTCATGCTACTACCTGACCCTGAAACTAGGGTCTAGGGGCGTTACGTATCGCCGTCCCCCTAGCCTTGAACTACGTGTGCACACGTTCTCTATCCGTCAATTCCATAAGTAAGAGCTGAGGTGGGTTTTTCCCCATGCCTCGAAAAACAACATAAAACTCATGCTTTTAAATCTTAAGGCTTTCAAAATAATCTTACGTAAGAAGTAACTGATAATTCAATAAAACTAGTGCCCTAAAGCTTTTAAAAATAAATCTTGAAACAAATCTTAATTAGAAACGAGTAATATAAATCAATTATAAGAAAAATCTCCACTCACAGATTTGAAGTCTGGTAGAGTCTCATTCACGTCGCTGGGGGAGACCGCGGCTCCTGTCGAGTATATATTTGGAATAAACTGGGTTATAATCATAAGTTATAAAATACGGTTCGAAATCAAATTAAGTTCTTTAACCTAGTTGGATTACTCCCTTAGAACATTTTATATTCCTTGTAAGAAATGAAAAATAAAATTCAAACTCTTAGTTACGCGTCGCGATCTCCGAAAAAAAATTCTGAATTTTGGGTACGCGTCGCGACGCTGGACCCTTCTGCGTCGTGACGCGACCTTGTTAAACATACGCATGCTTCTGCCTCGTTTGCGTCGCGTCGCGACACGACACCGTTTCCAGGACCATATTTTTATTTCTCCATGGTTAGCGGCCAAATCCATTCCCACACAATCCCAAACAAATACTACATCTTCAACACATCCTAATCATCAAATGACACTCCCAACATCTCATCTCCACCAAAATTCTATCATTCTTTCTTATTATTTTTAATTAAAACAAGACATGAAAAAAATTCCACCACATCAATTCCTTCACACAAAACCACCCAAACTACATCATCAATGAGCCAACAACACATTTCACTCATCCAACTATCAAAATTCAAAACACCAAAATTTGGGTCAAGTAACCTTACCTTATTTCAACTTCCTTCTTCCTTAACAATGCACATTGATCTTCTTTTTCTTCTTTTAGGGTTTATTTGGATGAAATACTCTTGTTAAGCTTCAAATCTTTTGACAAAGAAAATAACAAACTCTCTCTCTCCTTTCTCTCAATCTCACGGCAAGGCCAAGAAATGAGAGCATTTCCCAAAAGTAGCATATGGCTCACCATGACTAGTGACTGTAGCATAACACTTGTCCTCGATTTGGGTCTCCAAAAGTAGCACATGGCTCACCAAAAGACGAATCCTGCAAAAGAACTGGGAAGTGGTGGGGGAGAGTCCTGAGGATCTCAGTGAGTGGAGCTACAAAATAAGAAACTGAATCAATATATCTGAGTAAAATCTTTCATTCTTAAAATGTTTTTGAAAACTTTGTTTGAAAACTGATTTTTTTTTTTAAAACTGAGGAAAAACCTTTTCTGAAAACTTTCTGTGAAGAAAATATGTGGTACTGTGGAAAACTTGACACATGGGGGCGTTACATATCGTCGTCCCCCCATACGCCTAACTAGTGGTCTTGGGGTGTTACGTATCATCGTCCCCCAAGCCACTGAACTAGAGCCGATAGTGCTAATCCATGCTACTACCTAACCCTGAAACTAGGGTATATGGGCGTTACGTATCGCTGTCCCCCTAGCCCTGAACTACGTGTGCACACGTTCTCTGTCCGTCAATTCCATAAGTAAGAGCTGAGGTGGATTTTTCCCCATGCCTCGAAAAATAACATAAAACCCATGCTTTTAAATCTTAAGGCTTTCAAAACAATCTTACGTAAGAAGTAACTGATAATTCAATAAAGTAGTGCCCTAAAGCTTTTAAAAATAAGTCTTGAAACAAATCTTAATTAGAAACGAGTAATATAAATTAATTATAAGAAAAATCTCCACTCACAGATTTGAAGTCCGGTCGAGTCTCCTTCACATCGCTGGGGGAGAACGCGGCTCCTGTCGAGTATCTATTCGGAATAAACTGGGTTAGAATCATAAGTTATAAAATACGGTTCGAAATCAAATTAAGTTCCTTAACCTAGTTGGATTACCCCTTTAGAATATTTTTTATTCCTTAAAAGAAATGAAAAATAAAATTCAGACTCTTAGTTACGCATCGCGACCTCCGAAAAAAAAATTCTGATTTTTGGGTACGCGTCGCGACACCGGACCCTTCTGCTTCGCGACGTGACCTTGTTAAACATACGCATGCTTCTGCCTCGTTTGCATCACGACCCGAGATTGGCGCGTCACGACGCGACGCATTTTCCAGGACCAGATTTTTGTTTCTCCATGGTTAGCCCCCAAATCCATTCCCACACAATCCCAAACAAATACTACATCTTCAACACATCCTAATCATCAAATGACACTCCCAACATCTCATCTCCACCAAAATTCTATCATTATTACTTATTACTTTTAATTAAAACAAGACATGAAAAAAATTCCACCGCATCAATTCCTTCACACAAAACCACCCAAACTACATTATCAATGAGCCAACAACACACTCCACTCATCCAACTATCAAAATTCAAAACACCAAAATTTGGGTCAAGTAACCTTACCTTATTTCAACTTCCTTCTTCCTTAACAATGCACATTGATCTCATTTTTCTTCTTTTAGGGTTTATTTGGATGAAATACTCTTGTTACGCTTTAAATTTTTTGACAAAGAAAATAGCAAACTCTCCCTCTCCTTTCTCTCAATCTCACGGCAAGGCCAAGAAATGAGAGCATTTCCCTTTTTTGTTATTTACTTAATCAATTTCTAGAAAAATCTAGGTAATTGTTTATTGGTTTGTTGGACTTTGGGCTTCTTTCTTTTTTTTATTTCTTTAATTTAGTTGGGCCTTAAAAAAACAAAGGAAAATTGGGCTTAAAATTAGGTAAATGTTCATTGTCCCTAAATCGATCCCGAAAAATATTTTCTAGCCCGGAAAAGAAAACCCCATGCATCCCTAATCGAGCAAAAATATTTAAGATCGTTACAAACACACCTAACATACTTAACATGGTGAACTCAATAAATTAACCATAACCCTATAATCCAAATGTCATACCTAAGTCTATCACATCATCAACACAACCACACAAAAATCAAAATTCCTCTTTCACCTTCATGAATCAGCCATACCCTCCCCCTCTACCTAAGCACATAATGCTAAGTCACCACTACTAGAATAACTTTACATTTTAAAATTGCTTTAAACTTGACTATATTCCATTCTTCCAGACAAAATCAAGCTTCTTACATCCCCATTAAGATTCGGCCATGGCTTTCCATAAGAGGAAAAAATGTTGCATTCACAACAATCAAGGCTTAACCTATGATAGCTCATCATGAAATGCACAAATAACAACCCTAACAAGCTAAATCATGCAAAATATATCAATTTGAGTCTAGGGCGCATGTAGAGTTCGAAAATGGGGCTGAAAAATTGATGTGTGATTTCAAGGAAAAAAGAAGAAATAAGAGATGAGAACTTACTTGTATTGAAAATGGCTTAAGAAGGCACTCATCTCCACCATTATTGACAAGAAACGAAGAAGAAAGTGCACAAATCATGTGAAATTTCTAAATGGGATGTGAGAAATGGTTTAAGAAGAGAGTGAACAGGACCTGATTTGTATAGTGGGGAAAGATTTTTAAGGATTAAAATATTATTTTAGATTTGAGCACATGTTAAAAATGTGTTAAATTCGTAACTGTGTAGATCAGCTGGGAAAATACACATTTTTGACTTAATATTACTCTGAATTTGGACAAATATTCAACATGAAAGTTATAGATCTTCGTCTTAGATTTTTGACCATATAAAGATCACTAAAATCATACATCGATAGCCCAAGTTATGGCTAAAATACTATGTTATTTGGTATGCGATAGAAAAATAATTATGTACCGGAACTACAAATGATTTGACAGATGTCCGAAAAATAATTTTCAGAGTACCTACACTCTCATGCATGATTTTATATTACATATAATGTCACACATGACAAAGTGGTCATTGGAATTTACATCGGGATGACCGGGGTGTTACATCTACAGCTATAATAAAAGAGATTCTGGTGGGCCTTTAGGAGCCAAGCCCACTCTTGCTGAAGTCGCTGCTATCCACAATCGCTGATTCTCCGACCTCGGTAAGCCTCTATCAAGTGTGTTCCAAACGTTTAAGAGGCAAGGTCTATTGAAACCTTTAGACCCCAAACCGTTACCAAACCCCGTACCTCGCCACCTCAACCTACACCAATATTACCATTTCCACCAATAAAAAGGACACGATACATACAATTGCAACCGCCGCATACGCGATATCCAAGACCTCATCGATAGCCATAATATACCCAACCCTGAAAAACACCAACACAACACTAACAGAAACCCACTACCCAACCATAATGCCATCCCACCACCATAAACCTACATGTTAAACTCTGGCCTACCCGAAGAATACGTTTTACAAACCTTCCACCAACAGACCCGTGTTGGAGCAAACCACCTTAAATGACAGGGAAGATAAGGGCAAGGGATTGGAACCAAACCACGGACTAGAAGCACCATGAGAAGAAGAGCTATTCAAGCTGGAAGGCCCGACGCTAGAAGACTCTACTATAGTCGAATAGAAGACTATGAAGAAATTTATATACCCGAACTCTTTGATTGTAATCTTACATTGAAAATTAATAAGATGATTGATTTTGCTCACTTGTTTGATTTTTCTTCTTTTGGCATCATAACATGCATGACATGAGCATATTTGACATAAATTCAACTAAAATAAGCACTAAACCTTGGTACATATGAAAACCCAAAGAATATACTAATTACAAGTGAGGTTACCCCTGAAGGGAGGAAAAAATAGATAACATGTTAAAAACACTGTTGGATAACATGACCCATAGCGTCACTATTTGTACAGATCATAGTGTTGTTGTACAAATTAACTATGTGACAAGGAAATTTCACTCTCATCATTTGTGATTAGATCACCATAGATGTGTAAATGAAGAGAGGTCCCTATGATTCGTTCCTGGATTGAGATGATATGAGAATATATCAGTCCACGAAGGATCAATCATTAAATATCCCTAGCCGGAGTATTATCGAGACTGGACATCGATAATGCGGAATAGGCTAGTATTGCACTTGTGCGCGTTGTGAGGGCACAACGGCATAGTTCTCATATATTTGGGTATTGGATACTCATGCAAGTGCGATAGGAGGTTATGTTTCACCGATGGTACGGGAAACAGCTTCGCTCTGGATAGACCCCTCGGAATCCCATTGGTATTATGACTATGTGTCTATGGGAGTCCGAATCAGGGTAGGTGTGTATGGTCTTAACCTGAGACTTGCACCGCTAATGCTTACGACAATCAGTATACTTTTGTTGAGGTCGTCTAGGACTCTAACCGGTTCTGTGTATGCCAATGCTGGGTATATTGAGAATCGTAGAGTATTGGGTGTAATGTCAAGACGGAAGTATCACTCTAGTCATAGTGGAGATGATGTCACGCAGGATACGGTATTAGTGCTCTTAAGTGCTGGCCAGCCATCGGGATATTATGACAAGGTCATGTATATCCGATTATAGAGACTAGTTACCAGACATCCGATATGTGCTTCGGACGGGGCAGACACTTATCCAGCCCCAGCCCTAGCACGTGACTATCTGATACTGGGCCGATATACACAATACTTGGTATACTACGCTTGATATAGATCTTAATATTCTTAGAGAATATGACCGGAAAATTGGATAGACTTCGTGCTTTGCTAGAAGCCGATCTTGTCTCGTAAATCGGTAGAACGTAGTACTTGGTACGTACGTGATTCGGATATTCCGACGACCGTATTTACTGCCGAATTATCCGGGGATCTCATGGGTCGCTTCCCGATAATGCACCGATGACGCATAACTCGCACTCATTAAATAATCTGGGATTATATATAAGAAAGAGAAAATTAATCTAGGATTAATTACGGAGATATTTTATCTAGGATAAAATATCGTCTAGAGAGAGATAACGATTAATTTGGAATTAATCGATAAATTAATATATTCGATATATTAAACGAAATTGGATTTCGACGCGGAATTGAAATTGGATTTTAATTCGGGCGAACGAATTAATTTAGAATTAATTCGTTTGCGATGTGAATAGTGAATTCGCTAGGCGTAATCATTTAATTACGACGCGACGGAAAACTCGCTAATTAGGAATTAGCGAAACCGAGCCCAAGTGTGATTGCGAGCGCATTCGTATTTCGAATTCGAGTGCGGCGACGCAAGTCACATCAAGCGTCAAATCATTCGTCACATCAAGCGTCAAATCAAATGTCACTTTGAGTGATGTGATTGATTGATTGATGTGATTGATTGATTGAAAGACATGTCACTTTAATAAAGTGAAATGAATAGTTGATGGCTTTAGGTGAAATAGTGTTAGTTGGTGAGACTTTTACCATTTTAATTCTTTATTGAATTATTTGGTAATTGTTTAATGTATTTTTTTGAAAAATATATAAGGCATTTTTGAAATGCTTTACTTATCTAATTAACACATTTTCTCTCCATCTCTCCTTCTCTCTATTTCACGCCCAAGGGGCTTCTCTTCTCTTCACTGCACAGCTCACAGGCGTGAGCTTTGGGGAGGCAATGAGTGGTTTTTCATGGAAAAATCTAAGTGCTAGCACACTTGCGACTATTGCGAAGGTGTTAGGGAGGTTCACCCATGAGGCGGGATCCGTTCGACGAAGTTTGGAGCTTCAAAATTGGATCCAAAACTGCCCAACCAGTGAGCAATTCTGCAGCAGTTCAGCGTGAAACAGTGGGGTTTTTGCTTGATTCGTCTCCAAAATCGTCTCAACCGATCGATGTGAGTATTCCGCAACTTCGTCGATATGTATTCGCAATGTTTTTCATGCTTATAATCGATCCGGGACCTTAATAGAAACCAACAATGGCATCAAGAGCCTAGGTTTGAGCATGAAAATTTTAGGGCTTAAAATTTGGGCAAATTGAATTTGAGCATGATTTTGTGAAATTGGATTGATGAATATGCTTAAATGTGTTTGTATTGAAAGTTGATTGGATCAATTTCATGAAATTGATTTGGAATAATTTTCCCCAAAAGTTATGTTGGCCGAATGCAATTGGGTATTTTGGAAATCTTGGATTTTTGATTTTTGATTCATTGGATGAGTTAGAATCATGTAGGATGATGTTAATTTGAAACTAATTGGATTGGATTTTGAATTGAACATAAATCCCCAAATTAATCATGTTAGCCGAATTGGACTTAATGCCCTAATGTCTTGGTATTTTGATTTTGTGACATTGGATGTATTGGAAATCAAATTGGATGGTGATTTAATGTCGATTGTGGGTTCGATTGGATTGAAACCAAATCGGACACAAAATCACTCCCTTGGCCGAGACTAAGTAGCATGTAAAATGGGTTTGATTTTTTCATTTATGTGTTGGACATGTGATGATGATAATGAGCATGGTTAATTGGACTAATTTCATGTTTTGGAAATATTGATTTGGGTGATTAATCATGTAATGCACTTTAGGTAATTAAATTGCGGAATTGGATTCATGTAATTTAGTTATTTAGGCCTTAAATTGGATTTGGGCTTATTATGTTGTAAATGGGCTTATTGGGCTTTGTTGTACAAAGTTGGATTTAGGCCAAATGGATTGGATCCAATTGGGCCCAAAGCCACTTCCGTTAAGCCCAAATGCGACTTATAAACCTTTAAAGTTTAATTGGGCCTAATGGGCCTAAATTGATTTCTGGGCTTATGGGGTTACTCCTTGATTGGGCTTTGGTTGCCGAAGCCGACGCCTTAAAGAAATTAATTAAAGCCCATTAGACTTGAATTGAATTGACGTTGGACGTTAATCGGGCTTTGAGTCCCGAAGCGATTAAATTGGAATTTAAGTCGTTAAAGGTTTATTAAATAAAGTGTAATATTCAATTTGGAATTGAATAGTGAATTAGTATTAAATACATGTTAAATTGGATTTAATATGTAGTTTAATTTAATTCATGAATTCGTACTTTGAGTACTTATTCGCAAAAACGAGTTTGACTCGAGCAAAATCAAATCGTTGTTTGAACATTGGATGATCACATAATTATCAGATTAATTAATTTGATTAGATTGATTGATAGCATGCTTATGTGTGAATACATGGTTGTGATGAATGAATAATGTATATTGGATGGATACTAGTCGGGTGGGGCAATTTTGGAAATTGTTGTAATAAATTCGATTTATTAAATTGGACCTGCGTGTCCAGCCTTATCACCTTTATTCTCTTTGTATTCTCTTCTCACCTATTCCCCTCAATGTAAATGAGGTTTCTTTAGAAGTGTAGTGTAACGGGTAGAAGTAATACAAGTGCTAGCTTGAGTGAGAAAGGGAGAGATTTGATCTAGGATCAATGTGTTAAGTATCCATCCGCATATCATTATTATTTATTTTCATACTCGCTTTATTATGTATTTAGAATGCATGTTTAAGGGTGTATGATGATGAGACCTTAACAAAGATAATGAAATTGGTAGCCAATTTGCACGCGAAAAGCCCTCATCAAATATCATGCGTCTTTTCCTTCCATTGAGTGATTCTTGCTCAAGATCCTAGATTGGCATGGGTTGTTGGCCAAAGTCAAGCCCTTGTCCGTCGAAGATGTGCTTGAATCATGAAGCTTTGTTCTATATTGGTGTCTTGTCCAAGTTGTGGTTTGTTGGCCAAAGTCAAGACCACTTCTTGTCCATCGACATTGATTACGAAGCTTCCATGGTCAATGGGTCCGCGCTTGACTGTGGATCATCAGGTTTGTTGTGCCAAAGCCAAGGCCTAGTTGATTCAGAGGAAAAAGGTTAGGGTATATATTGGAATATATAGGCATATATAGGATATATGTTTAGGACTTGGATGTCCACCTACCGGATCTAGGAGTTGGATGAGATCCAATTGATCTTAGAGATCTACCTAGTTAATTTTATCATACAATTTGTTGGCCAAAGTCAAGATTGTATGATATTAACAGGATCCTAGCCCACTAGGAAACACGGTTTCCCGAGTACTCGACAGAGGGTTAGAGGCTCGACGAAAAATAGTGGGAGGCAAGAATTGAATTTGCAATATTCGTTCAATTACTCGCCATACGCGCTCAAACAAATATCACTCGTCAAATATATTAAAAGTATTAGTTGGACTAATATTTAATGTTGTTTTAATAAACAGTTGGACTGTATTATATTTGATTATATATAATTGGATTATATTAATCAATATATTTGAATTAATTAATTTCAGTTTACAGTTGATTTTATAATTGGATTATAGTAATCAATGTAATTGAGTTTAATTAATTTGGATTATATTTGATTATATAGTTGGACTATTATAATCATTATAATATATATAGTACCACTAATCGTTGATTAAATAGTTGGACTATTGTAATCAAGATAAAATTGAAAAGTTGGATATTTAAAATATAATCTGGGATTAAAATATTTTAAATGATTTAATTTTCAAATTGGGAATAAATAATAGGTTACTTTATTTGATAAAATAACTTATTATACCTTAAGCCCATAATTAAGCAAATAGTAGAGCATAAAATCTTTGGAAGATTTATGTGATGATGACTTTAGTGCTTAATTAATATACTTATCATAAATCTATCTTTAGATTTAAGAAGTATTAAAATTGCAATAAATAATTCTTGGAGAATTAATTGACTATTCTAGAGGTGAAAAGTCAAAGTTTGCAATTGGGCATGTTGCACGAGGTGCACATCGTTTCAATATTCTAAAACCCAAGGCTTGACCTAAGGTTCCTGAAATATTGAAAAGGATAATTGACATATCCCAAAGTGACTACCATTTGGATATGGCAGACACGAAGGAATTAAAGAAAGGGCAAGGCTCTTACTTTAAAAATGTTTGTCAAAGTTATGTTCACTACTAGTATTGAAATTAGATTTTAAATACTTAGTGTGGTACATAAAATATATGTATTGATGTTCAGAATCTGCTTTGAGCAGGATACTGACTTCAAGCTGAGATTGCTCTGCGAATCGGAAACGGGACGAAAGTCGCTGTTTCGACCGTAGATACCTAAGTTTAGGAACTACCCTTCGGGTGTGTACTTAAATTAGGAACTGTTATAATGTAACTAGTTTGACTAGAGACATTATCTCTATATCAGTGTTTAATCCATTGTGGATAAACTTTATATTCTAGAACACTAAGTGTTTCATTATATAAAGATGATACTGAGATAAACACATTAGATGTGAATAACAGAATTTATATTTTGAATATAATTAAAATCTCAAAACATATAAAATGACAAATAAATAGCTCAAATTGATTTGATCAATAGAGACTTATTTGTGGCATTGTTGTCTAGGACACAATTAAACAAGATTCGTATATCCGCACTTTTGAAGAGTGGGTACTAGGACTGATTTGACTATTCAAATAAAGTCTACGAATCTAGTTTGTTAGGTAAAGTACCTAAAACACTATTTACTTGGTAATAGTGAAAATGCCATCGATCTGTTAGCCCTATTCATGGTGAAGTTAGTGGGCCCATATCTAGCTAGGCTAGATGTGAACATGAATATTTCGTGACCTTAACGGATGTAGCATCACGTTATGGTTATGTGTTTCTTTTGAAGAACACAGATCGGAAACTATTAGAGTTTCGACACGAAGTAGATAAACAGATCGACTATAGTATTATACCGTCACGGTAAGACCGTAATGAAAATACTTAAGCAGTAAGTTTCAAACATACATGAAAGAGTATAGTATTCTTTCAGATGAGGACTCCTCCCGAGACACGTCAGTTAGACGGTGTGTCCGAACGAAAACCGAATTTTGTTGGACATGATAAGGTTTATCACGAGTCGCTCTGAGCTATCATTTCCTTCAACAGGATATGTATTAACAGTGCAAAACTTATTTAGAATAAGGTTCCATATAAATCTGTTTGACAGATATCATATAGGATATGAACAGAAAGAAACAGGGTTTCTCATTCCTAATAATTTGGGTATGCCGGGCATAACGTTTGGATGATACCAAACTAGAACCCAAATTGGATAAGTGCCAAATAGGTTATCCTACGGGAAACCATAAGTATAGTACTTATAAATCTCACATGAGAACAATATAATTGTTGCTCACCATGCGGTTTTCCTAAGAGGAACACCGATATGCAGTGGTCAGTGGAGGATAGTGATACTCGATGAAAATCGGAGTAATACTATTCGAGGCACGAAGTCCTTAATGGAACACAAACAGTTCATCAATGATGAATCTGTACCATTAATCTTCGAATACACAAGAACCGCGTAGATCGGAGAGAATCAGAAAACAACCTGGGGCATGGGTTTCTGATGTAACCCCTTAAAGATGTAAATCTTATGGAGGTATACCAACCGACTACGTACGAGGAAGTGATACAAGGTATCGACTCCCTATTATGGCAAAGTGCCATGAGTCCGAAATGGATTCCATGTATAACAACTATGTTTGGATACTAGTTGTTGTACCGCAAGGCATTGTGCCTATTGGTACTATAACACGTCTTCAAGGAAGACATACATGGATGGCAACATACCAACGTACAAAGCTAGGCTTTTGACGGAAAGGTATCGTTATCAACATTGTGTTGATTATTAACGGTTCTACCTTTTGCCATGGTATCCATTTGAGATGCATTTGATATGCTGTTACTGTATTCATTTATGTGTCAGTTAATGATCAAAATCGCTTTCCTGAAAAGAAACCGATAGGAGGATGCTTACAACATCCTGACGATTTTGTATAACCGACAAACAAGGTTTGCGGTTATTCGATCCATGTTTGGATTGAAGCAAGCATAAGGTTCTTGGAACTGTCGTTTTGAAATAATCATAATGGTTAATGATTTGATTCAAAACGAAATGATTCTTGTGTATATAAGGAGGTTAGTGGGAGCGCACTGACAAGGAATTCCCATAAAGCAATTGGTGAAAGCTTGGCTTTCATAGAAATTCTCCGTAGAATTCTGGGGAGTAACAACCTTTATTCAAGGAATAAAGATCTACTGGGATAGATTTGGAGTTGTTAACACTCTCTGGGAAATTGTACATTTAAAATGTACTTGATATGGTGTCTCATACGCTTTGAGCATATGGAGTCACAATCGGGTCAATCCAAGTGATAGTCACTGGATTGAAGTTAAGGACATCTGTTAGTATCTTAGAGAACTAAAGATGTTGTCTTAAACTATGGAGAAGGAGAACTTGAAGTGACTGGGATCACTACCGCAAGTTTCCAAACAGTTAAATACTGCGGTACTATAAAGTTTGAATAACGGGACAGTGAGCTGGAAATCTTCCGAGCAAGATACTGTTGCCGAATAAACAACAAATGCGGATTATTGCTGCAGCTGAGGCAGCAATAGAAGCCATTTGGGTCGATAATAAATCTAATTAGATTAGATATAGTTCTGTTAGCAGCTGAGCTAGGCGTCAGCACAAGGCTAAAGAATTAAAGGTCTCATCGACGATCCAGATATATACTTCTATACATCTGATTCGTTCGGATCATACATCGTGGCGATGTGATGATCGTATAAATCGCGTCAGACGATAATCATGGAAATCCGCTGACGAAAACCTTTCTCTCTCAGCAATTTGAGCGAACCGTACATAGTTCGGGTGTGTTCGACACTTGAGTGACTGGCTATGTGCCAAGTGGGAGATTGTTGGATAACATGACCCATAGCGTCACTATTTGTACAGATCATAGTGTTGTTGTACAAATTAACTATGTGACAAGGAAATTGCACTCTCATCATTTGTGATTAGATCACCATAGATGTATAAATGAAGAGAGGTCCCTATGATTAGTTCCTGGATTGAGATGATATGAGACAGTATCAGTCCACGAAGGATTAATCATTAAATATCCCTAGCCGAGTATTATCGAGACTGGACATCGATAATGCGGAATAGGCTAGTATTGCACTTGTGCGCGTTGTGAGGGTACAACGAGCATAGTTCTCATATATTTGGGTATTGGATACTCATGCAAGTGCGATAGGAGTTGTGTTTTCACCCGATGGTACGGGAAACAGCTTCGCTCTGGATAGACCCCTCGGAATCCCATTGGTATTATGACTATGTGTCTATGGGAGTCCGAAATCAGGGTAGGGTGTATGGTCTTAACCTGAGACTTGCACCGCTAATGCTTACGACAATCAGTATACTTTTGTTGAGGTCGTCTAGGACTCTAACCGATTCTGTGTACGCCAATGCTGGGTATATTGAGAATCGTAGAGTATTGGGTGTGATGTCAAGACGGAAGTATCACTCCAGTCATAGTGGAGATGATGTCACGCAGGATACGGTATTAGTGCTCTTAAGTGCTGGCCACCATCGGGATATTATGACAAGGTCATGTATATCCGATTATAGAGACTAGTTACCAGACATCCGATATGTGCTTCGGACGGGGCAGACACTTATCCAGCCCCAGCCCTAGCACGTGACTATCCGATACTGGGCCGATATACACAATACTTGGAATACTACGCTTGATATAGATCTTAAATATTCTTAGAGAATATGACCGGAAAATTGGATAGACTTCGTGCTTTGCTAGAAGCCGATCATGTCTCGTAAATCGGTAGAACGTAGTACTTGGTACGTACGTGATTCGGATATTCCGACGACCGTATTTACTGCCGAATTATCCGGGGATCTCATGGGTCGCTTCCCGATAATGCACCGATGACGCATAACTCGCACTCATTAAATAATCTGGGATTATATAGAAGAAAGAGAAAATTAATCTAGGATTAATTACGGAGATATTTTATCTAGGATAAAATATATCGTCTAGAAAGAGATAACGATTAATTTGGAATTAATCGATAAATTAAATTATTCGATATATTAAACGAAATTGGATTTCGACGCGAATTGAAATTGGATTTTAATTCGGGCGAACGAATTAATTTAGAATTAATTCGTTAGCGACGTGAATAGTGAATTCGCTAGGCGTAATCATTTAATTACGACGCGACGGAAAATTCGCTAATTAGGAATTAGCGAAACCGAGCCCGAGTGTGATTGCGAGCGCATTCGTATTTCGAATTCGAGTGCGGCAACGCAAGTCACATCAAGCGTCAAATCATTCGTCACATCAAGCGTCAAATCAAATGTCACTTTGAGTGATGTGATTGATTGATTGATGTGATTGATTGATTGAAAACATGTCACTTTAATAAAGTGAAATGAATAGTTGATGCTTTAGGTGAAATAGTGTTAGTTGTGAGACTTTTACCATTTTAATTTTTTATTGAATTATTTGGTAATTGTTTAATGTGTTTTTGGTTGAAAATATAAAGCATTTTTGAAATGCTTACTTTCTAATTAACACATTTTCTCTCCATCTCTCCTTCTCTCTATCTCACGCCCAAGGGCTTCTCTTCTCTTCACTGCACAGCTCACAGCGTGAGCTTTGGGGAGGCAATGAGTGGATTTTCATGGAAAAATCAAGTGCTAGCACACTTGCGACTATTGCGAAGGTGTTAGGGAGGTCACCCATGAGGCGGGATCCGTTCGACGAAGTTTGGAGCTTCAAAATTGGATCCAAAACTGCCCAACCAGTGAGCAAATTCTGCAGCAGTTCAGGCGTGAAAACAGTGGGGTTTTTTGGCTTGATTCGTCTCCAAAATCGTCTCAACCGATCGATGTGAGTATTCCGCAACTTCGTCGATATGTATTCGCAATGTTTTTCATGCTTATAATCGATCCGGGACCTTAATAGAAACCAACAAACACATGCAAAAGTATCTGCCTAATCTTATGAAGACCTATAGGGTGGACATAAGCATAGCACATCATGTAATGCTGACATAACCAAACATGAGACTCACAAAGTAGAAGTTTCGAAGGATTAAACCAGAATGAGATGAAATAGGTTCGAACAGTTGGCTCTGTTGGATGAAAAAAGGATGAGGGCATAGTATCACACCTAGTTATACTATATGAGAGTAGTTTGGGCTTTCAACAAAAAATTCAAGCCCAGTAAGAATAAGAAAGAGGTTCTGGTGCTGAAACAATCAAGACCACTAGCAATAGACCCAAGAGGAAAGTTCCGACCCAATTGGGAAGGGCCCTATTTGGTTAAGAAGATTTACGAGACAATGCGATTGTCGTATTTAGAAAGAAAAGAGTTCACATAACCCATCAACCTGGACAGGCTAAAGAAATCTTTGCATAAAAAAAGAGAAAATGAACAAATTCCCAATCAGCTAGTAATCTAGACAGCATGGGTGGAGACTAGCGAGAAGATGCGTAATGAGCCCAAAAGTAGGATTGCATGAGGCAATATATGACATAATATGCTGCAGGAAAATTTGCCAAGTCCCAGGCCGGGACGAAATTGCAAAAGTTAAAGGAATAAATGGAGTTAGTTATCCAAAAGATAAACGGTAAACATGAAGACCTCCTAAATTATGGTGTAATGGCTTTTGAAGAATAACTCTCCACTGAGTTCAATATGCCTGATATGACCAAGTTCGATGGAAACAGAGACCCCAAAGTACACTTTCGTCAATATATGTCTATGATGAGTGATATCGGCCTTCGGAGCGCCAAATTCTAAAGATGTTTGGTATGTCACTTAAATTAGCATTGGTGGTATGGTACCACAGTATGGAAAAGAAAATAAATGATGATTGGAGAGACCTGGCCGAAGCCTTCCTTAATTAGTACATCATAGACATGGAGATAGATTTTTCATTCAATGACTTGGAGAACACCAAACAAAAGTCAGACGATAGCTTCAATGGGTATGTGGACCGCTAGAGAAGCCAGTTTCTGAAGATGCAGACATGACCATCAGAGAATGACCAAATCAAGATGATTATCAATGGCACCAAGCCCTCCATTTACAACAAGTTGAGGAGGATGACCTCTATGAATTCAGATTTTAGACAATTGAGAAATACCGTAATTGATATAGAGGAGGAAGAGACTGAAAATAAAAAGTATTACAGTCAGAATATGAAGACCACTTAAGGTCCTATGGAACGAAAGCACACTCCGCTGAGATCGTTGCTATTAGAAATAGAATATTTTCAAACCTTGGCAAGCCTCTGCCTAAGGTGTTTGAAAAGTTACAGAGGTAAGGCCCGTTGAAGCCGCTAGAACTAAAATCGTCGTCAAAATATATACATCACCATATCGACCTAAGCCGCCACTGCCACTTCCACCAGCAACATGGCCATGACACTGACAATTGCACCCGCCTTAAACATGAAGTTCAAGACCCCATAGACAATGACAAAATCCCTGACCCTGAAAGGAACCAACCCGACACCAATAGAAACTCCCTGCTCGATCACCCGGATGTTAATCTCCGGCCTATCTAAAGAATATGTACTACAAGATTTCGACTGGCGAACCTAGTCATGATTATTGCATCACATATTTCTTTTATTGTCATATCACGAATCTTTTCTTTTAAATGTTCAATGAAATAAATTCAATTTTATGAAATTTATCGTCTCTTGATAAGAATGAGCATGTCCAAATTTTGAAAGATCATTGACTTTGGTATAGCTAGCATATTGCTATCCACATATGCACAATAAAGCTTTCACTTGGAATTGCAATGCATACTTAGAAAGAATTTATGCTGGCATAACTTATAGAAATGGTCAAAGCACTTGACATTCATTAGACCCTTTTTTTTCTAAGATTAAGACTGTGATGACACTAGGTGAATGAGATGACCAAAAAAAAAAAAAAGAAAAATGTGAAAAAAAGGGAAAAAAAAGGAAGAAATAGAAAATAGAACAGAAAAAAGAGAGAAAATGGTGAATCCCAAAAAACCTACTCCACTGTTTGGATTGTTTAGTAACTAGGAGTATCGTGAACTCCACGAGTATTGTTGCGTCAAACGACAATTCAAATATCGAGTATGCAAAGCAACTTGAGTTCGTGAAATGGTTGAGTAACCAGAGGCTCAGAGCACAAATGTGAAGTCTTTCCGTCAAAAGGTAATTTGACGACATAAGGAAGCTACTGATAAAAAAAAAAGACCTACATAAAATAAACTTTTTGAAAATTTCTAAAATACTGTTAATCCTTAACTATGTGTTAGATTACCTCAACCAAGGAAATGATAAAATGAACTAGAGTATTAGCACTAAAGCTACACTTTACGCCAGCATAAACCAATCCGGGTTGCACGCAACCCTTGGAAAAGAACCACACATACACTTGGAGAAGCATTTGAAAGGTGAAGCCTTAGTCAAGATTGATTTTGATTTTAGAGAATGCTCAAACTTTGAAAGAGTTGGAATTTCGAGAAAACTTTTGAAAACATACGAAGATTCATTACATGATACAAAGGATTTTGGAAAGCAAATTTAATTATTAGAAAACCCTAAAAGGCATCGCGGATAAAAGCAAGGCGAAACGTAAAAATATCTTCGCGGAGAAGTATCTCGACACCTACAAACCGAAGAATGGGCAGTCAACCAAAAATCATTTGCACACATACATACATGCACACATACATACATACACAAAACCTTTCAGTTGTGAGAAATTGAGCAAAGCAAAGCAAAAAAGAAGAAAAATATGATATACTGCGAAAGCCCCCAAGAAATGGTGTAAAATATGGAATTCTCAATCTAGAGTTGAAACCTCCAAGCCACAGAGCACCTGATAAGCCAGAAAATCGAGACATGAGGGCGAGGCCCGCTTTAAAGAGAAAATCAGGGGCGATGTCCACTTAAAAGAGGATACTGGGGTCGAAGCCCGCTTACAAAAAGATATAGACATAGGTGGAAGCATTTCATCCGGTCGAAGCATCAAATGAGTCGAGGGTTCAACCTATCAGAATTTCAGACAAAGATCGAGGCATCTCATAAATTGATCAAGGCATCGAGGAACCGGCGAGTTCATCACAGCAGAGATCGAGGCATCTCAAACCAATCGAAGCGTCAAGAATAAAGCTCACAACCATCAAAATCGGAAATAAAACCTGCACTCATTTAAAGCATTGGGAACAACGTCTCGCAATGAAGATTTAGGACTTGAGGGATGAAGTCTCGAAATTGAGCCTCGAGAATGAGGACGACCATTAGAAAACTTTGAGAATGAAGTGAAACCTTAAGAATAAGGAAAACTGTCAGACGACTCCGAGAATACAGTGCGAACATCAAGAATGAGGATAAGACATCAAATAACTCCGAGAATAAGGTATAGACTTCAGGAATGAGGTTGAAATATCATAAACAACTCCGATAATGGGGTACAGACTTCAGGAATGAGGTTGAAATATCACAAATAACTCCGATAATGGGGTATAGACTTCAGGAATGAGATTACAAATAACTCCGACAATGGGGTATAGACTTCAGGAATGAGGTTGAAATATCACAAAAGACTCCAAGAATGGGATACAAACTTCAGGAATGAGGATGAACATAAGATAGCTTTGGGAATGAAGTGGAACCTCAAGAATGAGGATGAATATGCAATAACTTCGAGAATGAACTGAAACCTCTAGAATGTGGATGAACATGAGATAGGTTCGAGAATGAAGTGAACCTTGAGAGTGAGGATGAATATGAGATAGCATCGAGAATGAAGTGAAACCTCGAGAATGAGGACGAACAACATAAAGCTCCGAGAATTGGGTAGAGCCTCAAGAATGAGACATCAGATAGCTCCGAGAATGGAGTAAAACTTTGAAAATAAGATGCAGACATCACGAACATCTCCGAGAATAATGTAGAACCTCAAGAATGAGGACGAACAACATAAAGCTTCGAGAATGGTGTAAACTTCAGGAATAATGATGAACAATATCAAACCGCTCCACTAATGTAGATAGACATCAGACAATGGATAACTCCGGGAATGGGGTAGGACCTAAAGAATGGGGACACCGAGGTCAAAGCACCTTAAACCGATCGAAGCATCGGGGGCCCGAGTGCTCATTCTCATCACAGTAGAGGTTGAAACACCTTAACTGATCGAAGCATCAGAGGCTTGAGTGTCTATCTTCATCAACCAATAACTATCAACTAGCATCTATCGACAAGTACTAGCACAAGAGCAGGTAAGTCTGGTGACCGCAGATGAGCAAGGTACGTAAAAATACATGTATGACTTTGATATACTTGTCATTGTCACACACTGCACAAGCCTACAAAAGTAGGGTCGATTGTAAACACCGTATTTTTGCATTGCCCGATGATGAGTCTCTTATGAGAACACACCTGAAAAGTTTGGGAAAGTTGTAAGGTTTAATGCTGGAATGGAAAGAAACCCCAGAAGATCCAAATGAGTTAGCCACTGAACCCGGCCATATGTCTTATATGTTTAGCCTAGGGGTGATCATGGTTTCAAGTCAAACCGCAACTCGACCCGAACCGCACCGACCCAAACCGCACCGCGCGGTTTGAAATAAAATTAAAAATGATTTTGGGTCAATCGGAACCGAACCGTAAATTTTTGGTCGGTGTGCGATTTTGAACCAACCGCAACCCGAACCGCCCAAAATCGCAAATTTTGACTCAAACCGCAATTTGAACTACCTAAACCGCCGACCCGCGTTCAAATTAGATATTATTTTATAATTTTTCTTCTTCTTTAACCATGAAATTTAAGATATTTAATGATCAAATGACAATATGTAATGTCTAAATGAAAATTAGGTATTTTTTTCTCTTCTATTATTATGTGAAAACACATAAAATTTCCTTGAAAAAATTTATAATCCAAACCACCGACCCGAATCGCCCAAACCGCCAACCCGAACCGTCGCGATTTTCCTTATCAAATTTCTGATTTCGATTTCTAATTTCCCAAACCGCCAACCCGCGCGGTTTGAAGTGAAAAACAAAAAAACTGACCCGAACCGCACCGCGAACACCCCTAGTTTGGCCGGACATAAACCATAATATCCGACCGGACATACTCCAAGTCTAGTCGGATGTACATCGATTTCTAATTTTGCAGAAAGATTTGGTCTCTTTCCTTTTTAACCACTTTCCATAAAATCTCAATTTCCTTCTTAAACCTTTTCCTTAACTGATTGAGATTCTTTTTAACCAAACCCTAAACACTATAAAAAGAGTATCATAGCACACAACAAATGGACCTTTTTGGGACGACTTTTTGGAACGTATAAATCAAAAACATATTAACCCTAAGTTTCCCAAATTCAGAAAGAGATCCAACAACTAACCTAGGCTTTCAAAGGCATTCTCCGAGCCAAATTAAGCTTAATGTAGGACCCGAGGGCCCCAAAACCTTAACTTCACATCTATTATTTCCTATTTTGTTGACGCCGCTTATTCGGCCAAACATCCTCTATGTCCGGCCAACATATATTTGTCACACAGAAACTTCAGCCAGTTAATTGGCTACATCTGGTTGTCTGTGTTCTGTGGTATATAGGACGAAACCCGAACGTAGATCGACGGTAGTATGGTTTACACTCGGGATATAATTCCAAGTATCACACGAAAATGGACGTGTGCGGTATGTGTGTGTGTGTGTATGTATATTCGTTTCTTTAACTCTTTAATAAGTGCTTTATTGTTTTGCTTATGATCTAACCATTTCTGATGTTATCATAACTGACATATGGATAATTCTGCATTTTCTAATCTTTCCGGTTTACGCAGTAAATCTGGCCAGAAATCCAACATGTCTGGCTGAACATAACAATATATATTCACCCAGATATTAATTGCATAAAAAAATTTATCAGGGCCGGCTTCTTCGAGGCAAGGCTGGAAAGATATGTTTAATACACATTTTTATTATTGCTTTGATAATTTCTGGATATTTTGTAATTTGTTCTTTTATCGTTTTTATGGATGATTTCCTATTACGCGAAATATAAATTGTGTTGTATGATTCCTTCATTATAAGACATGTTGATCCTCTTTTGAACTTAGATGTTATACTGACATCAATAATGGACCATTCTGAACCCAAATGGGTTTAGGGTCGGACCTTGCGATGAGTGTAGTGCGGCCTTAAATTATTCCTAGTGTCTTATACTAAGTGGCGACTCCCTTATTCTCTGATTAGTCCCATGTGGACTAATCCATACTCTCTACAATGTCGTGGTCGCCGATAGAGATGGCAACGGGCCGAGTATAAGACTATAATGTCAATACCCATACCTGTGTGATATATAATATCTCTAATCCCGGCCCGTCACTCGTGCGAGTACGGGTCAGGGATTTCCCGTATAAAAAAAAGATATACTTATCCCTATCCCCTATCCCATTTATATTACCAATTATTTTTTATCTTTATGCTTTTTTTTTTTTTTTACAAAAACAAAACAAAAAACAAAACAAAAACAATTAAAAAACTGTTGGAACAATAGATTTGAAATAAAAATACTAAATTAACAACTGTATGTTTAAATTTACTTTAGTACTTAAATAAAGAAGAAAAATACATAAGTTACCAAATAAATATTATTGTTGTAGAAATTTCATCTTTAAAATAAAATGGAATGACTTAATTAATATTGATCGAAATTTTATCTTCAAAACAAAGAGAAAAAAATATTATATTAAATTGAACAAATAAACTATGATTTTCCTATTTTTTATTTAATAAGTAATTATTTTTTTATTAAGAAATTAATAATTAAAAAGCCAAAGTCAAACGAGTTTATTGAGCGGGTACGGGTTAGAGAGTATTATATTCATACCCGGCCCGTATACCTAAAGGGTATTAAAAATTATACCCGGACCCGGCCCGTTTTTAAAAACAATCGCTAAATACACACCCCTAACATCTCGAACCCCATCCCAGCGGGGATTTTTTTCCATTCCTATTCGCCGACGTTATAGGCATAACGGTAAATCCCGCTTCGTTCCTACTTAAAATTTAGTGCATTCCTATGTGAACTCCATTGCATTTTGTTGTTTATCTATTAAATCCTTACTATTACTATAAAGATACAAGTATTGAGTACGATGTGAATGTAATGGATTGGGTATTTACGGTTGTGGAGGTTTTCTTCCCCAATCACATTGACATGCAAAGTATGGTGATAAATGAGGAGTTGGCTTCGTATAAGACAAAAGATGAAGCTTTTGGTAGAGAAGTGGCGACAAAATCATGTCGGGTATCGATTGGGATTAGGTAAAAACATAGTATTCATTTGAATTATTTTACAAAATTAGTAAGATTTATTATATTTCATTCAAACTATTTATGTGAATTTGTAGTTTCATGGTGGCGTACATATGGACATCATACACCTAACTTGCTAAAAATGGCAAAAATGATACTTTCATTAACCACTAATTCATCCGGGTGCGAACGAAATTGGAGCACTTTGAGGGGATAAATATTTAACATTAGCTAAATATTTGATTATTGTATTTTGTAATTATTAATATCAATTGTTTTATTTAAATTATTTATGCTGATTCACACGAAGAAAATGAATAGACTAAATGTGAATCGATTAAACAATCTTGTCTTTGTTTCCTTTAATGGCAAGTTGAAGAACAAGCACAAAAGGGAGAAGGATTTGAAATTGATGTATTACAAGCAAAAGATGCTACTTATGCACAAGGATTAATTGTTGAGGGTGGTGACTCTGGTGATGATGAAGAAGTAGAGCCCGGTTCGGGGCTTACTTGGAGGATGGTTGGAGAAGCATCTGGGGCAGATGAAATGTTACAACCTCAAAAAAACGCTAGAAATGCTGAATACATAGAACTTGATGAAGAAGATTTTGATTCTGATAAAGAACCTAAGGATGATGAGTTTGAATCAGATGAAGAAGAATTAGATATTTAGTGTAGTTTAACTTTGTTAAAGGATGGTGAACATGAACTTAGTTAAATGATGTTTTATATCATTATATGGTTGATTGAGTTTGATTAATGGTTTTATGTTTTATTACATTTTGATTGAATTTTATATGTTTTGAATTATTTATGAATTATGATGTTGGAAAATATTAGATTTTTAACTGTTTGCCGACTAATTACCTAGGCCCCGCCTAGGCGAAAACCCCCGACTTCAACTTTCCATTTAATCTAACAGCACAAATAATTTTTGTTAGCTGTTTACAAATTAAACACCCCCCCCCCCCCCCCCCCCCCCTTTTTTTTTTTTTTTTAAAGGCAAAATGGATATATTAATAAGCTTAAAAAATGTACATTTCCAAATCACAGAACAATAAGAACAGAGCACCCCAACTACCTAAAACAAATAGCACCAAAAAGAAATACAAAAAACTTTGAAGAATTAACATTAGAGGCAGAAAGGCACTATGGATAATTAATAAGCAAAGCCAATAGCAACCCCAATTTTCGAATGAGCAAAGAAAAAACGCTTTCCAGCGGTAAGTGAAGCCATCTAACTATCAGAATTAACCGAGGCCTGAATTTATCCTCGAGTGAGGAAAAAAAAATGTAGATTCAATAAACATTTTAATGTCCAATTCAATGAAGCCACACTGTTAGCAGCATCATTAGATTCTAACGTTTCAGCTTGATCATCACTTGTGAAATTGGATCGTAATAGTCAATAGCCTTAAACTCACTATACATGCATGGGTAGTAGCTCTATCTCCAACTCAATAGCCTTAAACCCATTGTCTAATACCATACTTGTAAATTTCAGAAACTGCATGTCGGTTTCTAACTCAATCACTTCCAAGGATGAATAGCCTTTACCTCAATTGTTGAATATTCAAAGTCAAAAAGCAAACACTTTTGTCGAAACTCAAAAAATAAAATTGCAGAGAACAATGCAACTTATCCCTTTAGAAGGAGAAGATAACCTATCTTTCGGGGAAATATCATTTTAATTATTAAATTAATCTAATAGCAAGCCAATTACTATTTTACCCTTAAATGAATAAATATATTTTTAAAACAAGTTATTTATGCTGTTAGATTAAACGTTTTGGGTAG
Source organism: Zanthoxylum bungeanum (assembly GCA_019454045.1). Classification (NCBI taxonomy): domain Eukaryota; kingdom Viridiplantae; phylum Streptophyta; class Magnoliopsida; order Sapindales; family Rutaceae; genus Zanthoxylum; species Zanthoxylum bungeanum. Next base: position 35,787 of record SKCR01043067.1, read on the forward strand.
TTTTTGAAACAGCAGGAAGGTAAAAGGTGGATATCTAATACCTTAGGAGGGCACTGGTCATTCTCCCTTAACTCATTATACTAAGTACGTGCAAAACATAGAAATACAGAACTGGAAATCTGCAGCATCCTAAACCGGCCAAAATGAACCATGTAACAGAGCTTGTTGGCAAATGAATTTCAATCAATTTGTTTATTGGTGTAAAGGCTATTGCATTATTTGCCATATGATAAGACAAGCCACTGGAGTTAAAGTCAGTCCATTACATGAAGCATAAACTATATAGAACTAGAAGCCTCATGTGTCTTCAACTTCTATCCAGAATAATGCTATCAAACAAGAGCAGTTAAGTTTGAAATGTTTCTTTCCAAAGAAGAAACAAACAGAGCAAGCTAAATCAAAGTTACTAAAAAAAGAGGGAAATTTTGAAGGAAAAAGAGAGGGAAAGAAACAGGATTCTTACCCCATGAGCCCAGATACTGCCCCTGTAATTTCAAGTCCAGAGCTGAGTTGTACATCTTATACAACTTCTTCATTCTATAGGACTGTAATAAAAGAAAACATGCAGGACCACCTAAATTTTCTCCGTCTTGCCATAATCTCTATTTTCTATTCACATGCCAATTTGGTGTCGAAACTACTCAAGCAGATGGCGAAAGCATGAAATGCGGACAGAGGATACCGGTAGTCCATCGTGAACATATCCTTGCCAACTTTTCCGAACTGCAGAATGACCTTGTCATGATCTGACGGGGGTGGTGGAGGTGGCTGCAATGGTGTGGGTGCGCCAGCTGCAGGCTGTGTTGCAGCAATCAGCTGGAAATTCTTGACTGATGCGACGGTCACCCTCCCCCGGAAGTTGAGGCACCAACATTGCAGCTGTTCATGCCATCTCGGTGCCTTGTTTCGAAGAATCAGGGGTCTATCCTTTCCCTCATCTTCTTCATCACAGGGCCCAATAATGTCGGAGAACCGTGAGCTACTAAACTCGGTTGAACTATCGATTGATTTTGAGAATTTCCGAAACGAGTCTTCAAGGGAACAAGGTTTAAGTTCTGCCTGGCCTGGGACACTACCACCAGGCTCAAGGGCTGAGGCAGGAATTGAGTGCATTGTACAATGCATCCTGCGAGGGCCCCTGGTGCCGAGAACATTAAGCTCATAAGTGACCTGAGAAATGTTGTAGCTTCCTGAGGGAACCTTCGGAGAAACTTTTTTTGAGTAAAACCTGCGGTTTCGACCAGGAGGGGAAAGTTGAGCACTGTTGTAAGGAGGTTGTGTGTCATAAATGATGAACTTTGTGCCTAGAAAATTTGACCTGAAACAAAGAAAGTATGTCTATTAAAATCATTATGCTAAAAACATAGCGAGATATTTAAATACAAGATTCGTATCCGAGTTCATCTGATAGGGAAAGCAATAAATTGCAAGTTCAATTACAATTTGTTCATTCTTTATATGTTGCCAAACCTGCGACCATTAACTTTAAAGACGCATAAGTCTCTTTTCTGAGGTTCAGATTTGAAGTTTAGGTGAGGAGTCAAAGTGGTTTGTAGTTGCCTTTGCTAGAAAGATATATTTCTCAAATGCCTCCCTCCAAATCCCCACTATGCACAATTTTCTATTTTAATATACTATATAAAAGTGTCAGGTAATGTAAGTTGCCAAGGAAGACATCATTTTTTGTAAACTATAATGATTGATGACCTACCTCTGACTTGCCTTGAAGATCCCTTAATCCAACATAAATTCATGGAAAACCTCTAAACAGAAAATCGTTGACACACTAGTTCATGGAGAATTGTCAAATAAGTGTCCGGAAATCTCAAATGTCTTCAGGGTTAACTTTCAATATGTTTTCCTCTTTCCAAACCTATAAACAGAAAATCGTTGACACACTAGTTCATGGAGAATTGTCAAATAAGTGTCCAGAGATCTCAAATGTCTTCAGGGTTAATTTTCAATATGTTTTCCTCTTTCCAAACCTATAAACAGAAAATTGTTGACAAACTAGTTCATGGAGAATTGTCAAATACGTGTCCAGAGATCTCAAATGTCTTCAGGGTTAACTTTCAATATGTTTTCCTCTTTCCAAACCTATAAACAGAAAATCGTTGACACACTAGTTCATGGAGAATTGTCAAATACGTGTTCAGAGATCTCAAATGTCTTCAGGGTTAACTTTCAATATGTTTTCCTCTTTCCAAACCTATAAACAGAGAATCGTTGACACACTAGTTCATGGAGAATTGTCAAATACATGTCCAGAAATCTCAAATGTCTTCAGGATTAATTTTCAATATGTTTTCCTCTTTCCATCACATATGCATTTTGTTAGAGGATGCATAATCTCCTAACACTAGACAGATGGTTCAATTTTTTTTACTTAGCTAAGCAGAATTCATCAGAAATTTTCTTTTCCTCAGATCTACAGTATAATGTAGTATAGATACAGTCGCCGGGGTGGGTGGGGTTGGGATGGTGGGGAAGAGCATTAAAAGAAGCAGCATAAATTATCCTACCTCAGTTTTCCAATGTAAGTACTGCTTGATTTTGATATGTTGTCTCCATCCATAGAGATTACATACTCGGTACAAGTGGTTCTCCGGGTTCGTTTTGCAGAAAGAAGAAACTTTCCATTTTCAACAACCAAAGCTGCAAGCACAAGTGAGTAATCCACAGACGAGTTAATAAACATCAGGCAATGCAAA